>CAAKHG010018632.1:0-10137 GCA_901007715.1 Dactylopterus volitans
CTTAACACTTCATTCAAAAACTCACAATTGTTCCATTTACATTGATTCCAAATATCCATTTGATACAGGTCATTCAAACAGCATTCTATTTGGCTGAAAAAAAAAGAAAAAAATGTTTTGTAACCAGCAATCTTTTCCACCAATTAAGCATGGCATAGCTTCTTCTTTCTGGTGTGACTCTCCAAGATGGTAATTCAAAGCTAATCAAGTGCAATGCCCTCTCATTCTTCACAGTCCTCCTACTGTTCCTAAACAACTTCTCATTTCCACCAGTCCTCTTATTTAGCAACTGAGGAGACACACAGCAGCAATAGTATCCTTAGAGAAGCCAGATCTTCAATGAACAGGGTGACAACATGACAGAGTATTGTGGGTCCAGCATGTGTCTATTGCCAGTTAGATAATGGGCTATTTTGGGCACTGAAATTAATCTTCCACGTCATTAACTTGTTTGATGGGGGTTTCTGCAGAGTGGCTAGCAGGGGGGAGGCACTGATGCTGAGATAAAGAATGTTATAAGAGCCTAGACCGTGACATTTCAGTATAAATGCATGGACGAGATAGATTGCACCAATCAAATGTTATCAACATGTCCACAGTTAAATTTATTCCTTGGGCCAGAATGAGTGTCACCTAATCAAGAATAAAACAAATAATTAAATGTAAATACAGTAGAACTGTTATTCACATTGGCTGTAACACCTGATTACATCAATCAGAGGTTACAAAACTTATTGCTGAGTGGAAGTGTACATTTGCAAGACAAACTTGGAACCCCTGTGCTCTCTGGACCTCCATTAAATCTGTACAGTGATAGCCATGTCATCATCACTTGCTAGCTATTGATGTGGTGTCTCGCAAATGTCAGACCAAAAAAACAGTTGGCAGACTCTTGGACAGAGCTGGTCCAATAATAAAACAACCTGCTTCAACATCTGAATGGAGCTACTCTCTTTTCTAGAATTCTGTCCAACTTTATTTGTGGACCAAACCATGACAAAAATCCAGAAAATTTGTCTGCTCCCAACAAGTTAAACATTGAACCTAATACAAACTAACACCACCACTTCTGAAATAGTGGAACAATATATGAACAGTTAAATAATCTAATGTTAAGAGTTTTTGTTAAAACTACTTATTGATTGCAGGTTGAATTATTATTTGTGGTGGGGCGCAATTAAAAGAAAGAGAATTTTTAATTAATTGCAATCATATTCTGATGAAATAGCAATATTTGACACAGTTTTTCAATTCAAATTAAGTTTGGTTGACAATTAAATCAGTGACTAGACATGTATGAACTGAAACAACAAAATTCAATCAAAAATGTTTATTAATCTGTGCATTCAGTCCATCAGTCTAGTACATTCACAATATGCACACCTTCATGTTCTAATCCAAGCTGCCATTGTGAAGTTTTTTTGTTTTTTTTTTAAACATTCCAACGGACCAAGCAATGTGGTTCTTATCTTCCATCATGTCCTTCAACAAACTCTCTTGTGTGCCGCAACATGTAGCTGCTGCGAGGGATGCTGCCAAACAAAATGTCATTGTATTTTTATACAACAACAATAAAGCTTCTTCTGATGTCACTCAGTGTATTTTGTGCATCCGTTTTACCACTGTGCCAGAAATTAAGGAACTGGGAGAGACTCTGTTGCCATAGAAAAGTGCAAATTTTTTTCACACGTTAGTTTTCCTGTAATTAATTCATTGAAATTATCACATTTACTCAGTTGCACTGAAAGCAGGCTGTGTCATCCCGCGATTCATTAACACTCACTGTGAGGGTTGACCGAGCAGCCAGGCACATGAAAAAAAAAAACCCCTGAAGAACCAATCCTTGATAATCCAAGTGCCTTATTTACAAGTGGAATCCCATGCAATATCTACAGTGGCAAATTGGCCAAAATAATACAAACGGTAAAACTAAATTAACTTTTCCCCAACACAAGAAACTACAAACAAAACCTACTTGACAAAAAAAAACTGAAATTGGCTATACCACTAAGGCCCAAGTCAGGAGCAGCAGTCGAGGTCTCTCTCTGTGTGTAGTTCTCTTTTCTGGTGTGCCCTCTCAGCCATCTCTATTTATAGTAGTGAGCCGCTCCTACTCAAAAACAAATCAATTAGTTCGCATGATACGTTCGCACGATCCCTAATGTGCAAGCACCATAGCTTATCACCTAAAAATCTACTCTAATCCAATACATATTATTTTATCACAAGGATCTGCTACATTTTAACATTTCCTTCCCAACTTCCACAAAACACCCCTCCCGTTCGGCCCGACTTGGTACCTCCCACCGACCACCCCTCTCCATAAGCATGTCGTACCTTTCCCTCGGGTTTCAGCAGTCCCCAAATCTACCACAGCAGACGAGCACAGGAGGCAGGAAGAAACACCTGTGAGTAAATCCCTTGTACCTGATTAAAAACTCCAATAAAATGAACAGTGTTCAAATATACCAGTCTTGCATCTTACTTATAAAAAATACAAATGTTACGATACACCACTGCCTCGCCGGCCAGATCCAGAGACGCGCTCCGCTTTATGTGCACGCAGGTGCGACTACTCCCCCGCACGGGGGTCTCCCCGTAACACTCACATTCCATGAGATGTTAGCTGACAAAGTCGAATTTCAGCCTCCCTTGACTGAAACTTGTTAATTAGCCATATACAAAAACTCATTCAAATGAATTGTTCTTGATCTTTCACATTCAGTTTGAAAGTCACACTTGTTTGTAATGGGCTTTTTGGCTCATAGTCTGAAATTTCTTGATTAGAATCAGTGGGCTTGTCTAGAATGTAAATAAATACACACATTGTTCTGTCAGACCATTATTGTACCTTGTCAGGCAAAAACCTTTCACGAGATAATCAGCTGTGTAAACCTAGTCTACATTTAAGGAAGTAGTTTTGAATCGTTGCCGTATTTCAGTCCAATAAAGGACTTAATTGATGATTTTAGTCCCTCCTGATCATCACATTGATAGTGCTGCAGATGGACTGTTAATAACAGTCTAGTCCATTGCCTCATTAAAAAGTAAGGTACTAAACTATAGGAGGTTACCCACAAAGCCTGGAAGAGTCAGTTCAGAAACACATGGGAAGGAGCTCTATAATACCCTCACAGAATGAAAACAACCCCTATATTTCACTATGGCCATGTTAATGATGTCATACCACTAAACAATAGTTTTAAGTACTTGCTCATGGAAGAAAGTTGGATTTCTGTGAATGAGGGATGCTGTCTAAACTTGGTCTATATCAGCTGTATATCAATATCTCTTGTTAAGATTTTACAGTTATGCTGCAAGCAGGCTGATGAGGCCTGTTTTCATTTCCTGGAGGAGAGGAAGGGGAGGGATGTTGATTACTCTCCAAGGCGTTAATTAGAGTTTACAAGGTTTTGTTGAACAAATCTAGGGTCCTATTCCTTCTACAGTTGATTCGATGGAATAGAACAGTACTTTACAAAACTGAAAAGACACAAAGAAAAAAGAAAATAAACCATGTTATATAATGGCTTTACAAAATAAATTTAGAGATATGTTTTGAATAAATCCATATTCTTAGGTAAGTTGATCAGCACACTCATAAGGGACTGTCTTGTTAAATGTATGTAGTGCAAAGATTTGAATATATGAAAAGCAAACGTGAGAATCTTGAAAGAATCTGGCCTGATCACATGACTATGGACAGGTGGACATGGTGTCTTAGTATGAGCGGTGACTCGCCAGATCAAAATTTAACCCTTAAAAAGAAGAAAAGACAAACTATGAAATAACTCAAAGAGGAGAAATATCTGTGTTAACTGTTAACTGGATGTCTCAGAAGCAAGTGACGAAAGAATTAAAGATCAAATTTCTGCAAAAAAAAACACTTGAACTGTGTTCGAAATTGCCCCCTATCACGGATGTAGTGCACTATATAGGGTATACGCCATTTTGTAGTGTTGTTCGAATTCTCCGTGGCTGATTTCATTCACTATATGGTGGATGACAAAATACCCACAATGCACTGCAAAATTGAGTGAACAAGCGACGTACACTACTTTGTGCTCCCGTATCCCACAATGCAACGCTATCGTGTCGGCCACTACATCGTGTATATGATGTAGTGCATCATATACACGATGTAGTGGATAGGGAGTGAGTGAGTGAGTGAGTGGGTGATTTCGAACACAGCTTTTGAGTGCAGGGAAGACACACATGCATGACGCTGACACGGGAGGACGCTCCAGCATGGGCGAAAAGTTTGTTCGGCTCATTTCAAAGTATCAGTGACAGTCAAACTTGATATGCTCCTCCACCCAAACATGATCAAAAGGGTTTAAAGCTGTGCAGCACACAGACTGGGCTACTGGACCGCGTATTTTGTTATGTATGGAAGGGGTGAGAGTGGCCCAGTGCCTGAAGTGGATCAGGCTCACGGAGCACTACGCCTACGGCCTAATCCCGAGGATACACCATGCAACATTATAGTACGGCTTCACTGCAACAAAAATAATTCAAGTAAGTATAAATATGAATATGCTTGGGACCATCAAAAAAAATAATTAAATAGCATTGAATCTACAGTTTCTCTTTCTTTCAGAGACAATAATGGGTTTTTTGTTGCCTAAAACTTTTGTCCCATGTCTTGGGATTCAAAAGTTCAATAATAATAATTGAGATGATTCAGAAGAAGTGATGTCATTGTGTAGATTTTTTTTAAACATATGTACATGTTTCAGTTGACATCTACACAGTTTTTGTTAAGAGTCACTCAATTCCCTTCATTATTTCTAGCCTCTGTTCCAGACATCTTCATAATTGAAAAATAAGTAAAATATTCACAGAAAACCCTCAATATTTGATCAGTAATTATGGATTTTTTTTTTATACAAAGTTCCCAAAGAGCAATCCATGAGCATAATGTCACTGGCGACATTACTAGATCCAAGGTTCAAAGTGATTGGATTTTTCAGTCCAACAAAAGCTACTGAAGCCATAAAAAGAGTGTGCTGCCATAATCAGGTCAGCTCAAACCCAAGAACAATCTGATCATACATCAATGTCACAGGATATTCAATCTGTATCCTGAGGTATTTAAATTTTTTGGTTTTGCAGCCAATAATGATTATTAAAAACACGCATGATCTGTGTGCTCTTCTCAGGTAATAAACTGTGGCATCATCTCAACAACACCATCATGGAAGCAAGAACACAGAATGTAACTGCAGACACTTGTCCCTTAGACTGGTCATAATATGAATTGGGAGCTCATTCGTATTTTTTTTGTTGTTGTCGCGCTTAGATTGTGGTAAATTTGCTGGTGTGGGTCCAGAGTCTGTCTTTGATCCTTTGAGGTAATCTGTCCACCGAATATCTCCAGTTAGCCCTTCATATAAAGGAGGTGGAGACAAAAAATAAATTGCTTGTACTACAAGCAATGCATCTCTGTGTCAAGGCTCTTGAGCTCGAGAGAGCACCTGTTACCTCCCACCCAGCGACGCTTAACCAGCGCTCTTGCTTTCGATATCAGTAAACACATTGCACTGGTCCCTCGGTTTTGTGAGTCCTAGGTGTCCCAGGGAGTCACTTTTCTTGCAGTGTAAGCTAGTGGGGAAGTTTCAATAAGTCTGTGCCAGTCTTTCTAGTGACGATAGTCTTGAGTATGAAATTCTAAAGAACTGTGTTGCAAGCTTACGAGCTTGTCCTTGAAGCCTATTGGCAAAGATTCAGAAATTGTAATAAAACTGTCAACCAGATATATGTTGAGTTTGCACGCTACAAGAGTGTGCCGTTTGATAAGTGGTGCCATGTGTGTAATGTTACCAATGTGTTGCAGATTGGAGAATTA
This sequence comes from Dactylopterus volitans, assembly GCA_901007715.1. NCBI lineage: Eukaryota > Metazoa > Chordata > Actinopteri > Syngnathiformes > Dactylopteridae > Dactylopterus > Dactylopterus volitans. The sequence continues at coordinate 5,849 of CAAKHG010018632.1, forward strand.
CTTCTGCTGGAAGAATTTAAGAAATTTTTGTTTTTGCACGTACTGTGGTTTATTTAAATCAGGGGTCTCAAAGTCCCGGCCCGGGGGCCACTTCCGGCCCGCGGACCCCCTAGATCCGGCCCGCGACTTGACGTAAAAAGTTAAATGCAATTTAGCCCTTCAAGTTCCCCCCCTCCACAATTACAAGAATAATTTGGTGTGCAATTTATTTATTTTTTAATCTATAAATAATTAAATACAAAATGATTGCTGACGACATGAAAGAGCAGCGCAGAAGAAGAAAAGGTAAATAGTATGAGAAGAAGCTACCTAAGATGTCGCTCTCTAAAAGTAAGAGAAAAGTGGATGACGAACACAGACAATTCAAAGAAAGATGGACGTTACAGTATTTTTTCGTGAGTTCGGTGGAAATGCCATCTGCCTAATATGTAAAGAGAAACTTGTCGTTCTTAAGGAATATAATCTCAAACAACATTGCACGACAAAACACGGAGAGCAGTATGATAAATACAGCGGAGACAACGGGAAAAAGCGAGCCAAACAGCTACAAAAAGGACTGTTATCCCAGCAAGAACTTTTCCTGCTAAGGATGCGGATGCTGCCCTGGAAGCAAGGTACATGGTCAGTGAATTAATCGCTAAGGTGGGAAAGCCATTTACCGAGGGTTAGTTTCTGAAGGACTGCATGCTACGAGTTGCTGATATTCTGTGTTCCGAAAAGAAAGGCCTGTTTAACAACCTTTCATTGTCGGCAAATACTGTGGCAGAGCGGATTAATGGACTTTCAGGTAATATCTATGAACAGTTACTGGACAAAGCAAAAAGCTTCACCGCATTCTCTGTGGCACTTGATGAAAGCACCGATGCAACTGACAAAGCTCAGCTTGCAACTTTCACCAGGGGAGTGGATGACAGGTTTGAGGTGACAGAAGAGCTGCTGAGTGTGTGTCCGATGCATGGCCACACTAAAGCGAAAGATATATTTCAGCAACTGTGTGACACAATGGAGTGGCTTGGTCTGCCGTGGAACAGACTGGTGGGCATTACAACCGACGGTGCGCCGTCCATGAGCTGGAAAAAAAACGGACTGGTTGCACTGGTTCAGAGAAAGTTAGCAGAGGAAAACACAGACCCAGCAATCGCCCTGCACTGCATTATAGACCAGCACGCGCTGTCCAGCAAATGCTTGAAGTTTGAACATGTCATGTCTGTCGTCGTCAAATGTGTGAATTACGTCCAGAGGATTACAGCACCGCTTTTTTGGAAGAAATCGAAGCATCGTATGGTGATGTACTGTATTTTACTGAGGTTCGCTGGCTCAGCAGAGGGAATGTGCTGAGGAGATTTTTTGAGCTAAGAGCTGAAGTTAAGAGATTCATGGAAGATGGCTGGATGTTCCTGAACTAGATGATCCAAAGTGGGTAATGGATTTGGCATTCCTTGTGGATATAACACAACAATTAAACATCCTGAAGTTAAAGCTGCAGGGTCCTGGTCAGCTCATCACAACAGCCTATGACAGCGTGAAGGCCTTCTGCACAAAACTGAGACTGTGGAAAGCTCAACTGTCTGCAGAAAACCTCTGCCATTTTGCTGCATGCAGATCTTTGGCAGAAAAGGGAACAGTATTCAGTGGTGATGAATATGTCTCTGCTATTGAAAACCTGCAGCAAGAGTTTGATGAGCTATTTGCTGATTTCAAGGCTCACAGTGACACTTTCCAGTTGTTTGCAGACCCCTTCTCAGCTGATGTGGAGAGTGTCCTCAGCATGTTGCAAACTGAACTCATTGACTTACAGTGCAACAGTGAACTGAAAACTAAATTCAGAAAGGCACAGGGAAAAGCAGACAAGACTGGTGAGTTCCTCAGAGAGCTGCCTCCATCATTTCCAGAGCTGTCCAGAGTTCGTGTTATGTGTCTTTTTGGAAGCACATATGTGTGTGAGAAACTGTTCTCTGCAATGAACTTTAATAAAAGCAAGTACAGAACAAGGCCTACAGATGCTCATCTTGAATCTGTACTCAAGAGTTTCAACTGCAACGTCCATCAGAGTAAATAGCTCAGCTCAGCTCAGCTATGTGAACAGAAGCGCTCTCAGGTATCTGGCAAGAAATAAAGCACAAATAGACTCAGAAGCCATTTGTTTGTTGAGTGAAATGTTAAATACTGTTCAAATGTGCATACAAAGCAAGAGTATTTTTGTGTTATTTAAAATGAAGACAATATTGGTTAGTTTTTTAAGAATGAAGCCAAAAATATTTGCACTTACTGTGAATTTAATAGTTTGGTGATATCATTGTAGCAAGACTCCTTTTTTTGTTAAGACAATATGAACAGAAGTGTTATCAGTTCATGAAATGCTATAGTTTCTGAAGAATGAGGCCAACATATTTGCACTTACTGTGAATTTAATAGTTTTGTAATATTGTTATACAATATTTGAAAATAAACCCTGCTTTCAGAAATAATTGTGATTTATTTTTTTTATACACGTCTTGAACACTGAAGTGGCCCCCCACTGAGATGACAATGCCAACAGTGGCCCCCAGCTCATTTGAGTTTGAGACCCGTGCTTTAATATGTTGCCGCCTCTTTTTCAAGGGACCAAAAGTAATTGGACAGTTGACTCAGAAGGCTGCAAAAAAACAAAAAAACAAGGGTGCACGGGATCTTACCTCGTTAACCTGTCATCAGTTAAGCAGTTAAAAGGTCTGGGGTTGATTCCAGGTGTGGTGTTTGCGTTTGGAAGGTGTAGCTGTGAATGAGCTTTTTGAGTGAAATCATTAATAAATGTTATTTATTCAATATTTTGTTGAGTTTTTTGTGTTTCCTGAAAAACCTGAAAAAATGACTTATGCCATTATTTTGGAAAGGTGACGATATGGCAGCTTTGTGAGCTGGTGCTGGGGGGATCTGGGGCTGCGCAACCACATGGTCATCCCATCATGTTCCTCCTCCAGATCCGCCATCAGTTTCCTGACCAAGCTGGCCAGTGCCCTAGCTTCCAGCAGTTTTGTAGATGAGGTCAGGGATAAATGGTCAGACTTTTTTGAGCTGATCCAACAGCAACAGTTGCCCAATTAACCACTCATTTCAACCAAGGTATGCAGAAGAGCATCTCTGAACCCACAACAAATTGAACATTGAAGCAGATTGGCTGCAGCATGATGCAAAAGAGATCAGGTATACACAGTATATATAAATCATCTGACCTGACGAGCAAGATCCTCAGCCACCATATCGTATTAGTGTTTGTGTCTGGGAATAAAAAAAAGGATTGTCTTGCAATGTAGCTGGAGTCATACAGGTCATTGATCCAGTGGAAACACAACCAAGATGAAAAGAATTCCAATTTAAGGACACACACACACACACACAGGGTAATTACAGAGAGAGCAAAGCCCAGTAAGTACAACATGAAACTAAAATTGTTTGTCTTTGATGTTGTGAGTAACAGTAATATCTTTGTTCAAGAGCAATTCAATTTTCTTTTAAAATCTGCACTGGCTGGCGAGGAGCCCTATCATAATGACACAACTTTTGCAGAGGAACCTGATGGAGAAAAGGCCAGGGCAGCCTATGAATACCTTTTAATGTGCTTTCACCAACCGTCTGCACAGCTTTGTCTTGCCAACAGTTTCTCTAGAAAGATAGTCCTCTTATTTGTAAAGCAGATCAATTTACAATAATATGGCTGAATTAAGTGCCACTCCATCATATGTTTGTTCTTGCAGACGAATATCTTAAAGTTTTAATTCTTGCACTCAGTTTTACTTTGCCCCATAATTCATTTCTGTTAACCCTACAATGTGTAAATAATGTTACTAGTTTCTTAAGGTGGCATGATGTTTTCATTGTTAATATTTTATAAAACACTGCCTTTACTCTTCATTTACTGTATACACTGGATCCATTGTTTTTCTTGCTTCTTTTTTTTTGCAGATTGTTCAACCCAATTGTATATCCTCCAACAATGACAGTGTTATGAGGCAATTTAAGAAAAAAATCTCACCCAGTGTCTATACAAGCTACATTCTAAAAGCAGCACGTTGGCAGAGCAGCAGCATCAGTCAGGCACAGTATGGTGTTTAGGCCACCTGCCTTTGCAGCACTCGGAATCCAACTCAGATACAGTCTTTACACATCATCTTTACATACATAATTTACACAGAAATGCTAATATTTGTCTAAAACAGTTGACAGTTGAAGTTATACATCTGAAATATGTATTCAACATCATTCTATGATGATAATCTTGCCATCCTCTTTACCTCAAAAATAGAAGAAAA
>CAAKHG010018632.1:10157-20693 GCA_901007715.1 Dactylopterus volitans
TCAGGCACAGTATGGTGTTTAGGCCACCTGCCTTTGCAGCACTCGGAATCCAACTCAGATACAGTCTTTACACATCATCTTTACATACATAATTTACACAGAAATGCTAATATTTGTCTAAAACAGTTGACAGTTGAAGTTCATTCATTCATTCACTGTCTTCCGCTTATTCCGGCTAGTCCGGGTCGCGGTCGTGCTGGAGCCGATCCCAGCTGTCGAATGGGCGAGCGGCGGGGTACACCCTGGACGAGACGCCAGCTCATCGCAGGGCCACATGAAAGACATACAACCACTCACACTCTCACGCACACCTACGGGCAATTTAGAGTAGCCAGTTAACCTCAGCATGCTTTTTGGAGGTGGGAGGAAGCCGGAGTACCCGGAGAGAACCCACGCAGACACGGGGAGAGCATGCGAACTCCACATAGAAAGACCCCAGGCCGGGAGTCGAACCTGCGACCTTCTTGCTATGAGGCAACGGTGCTAACCACCGCACCACCGTGTCGCCCCAGTTGAAGTTATACATCTGAAATATGTATTCAACATCATTCTATGATGATAATCTTGCCATCCTCTTTACCTCAAAAATAGAAGAAAAGATTTTGAGTGCATCCCATTTTACAAGGCAGTAAAAAAATCAAAACAAATCAATTTTTTTTATATAGCACCTTTCATACATCAGAAATGCAACCCAAAGTGCTTTTATAAAAAGAAAGAAGAAAAAAGAGAAAAAGTAAACAACTCACCACCCCCATTATCATTCATGCAACACACATTCACATACACAACCTTGAACAAACAACATAATACACGATCCACAAGACACAGTATTAATAACAGAGCAGCATAAATGAGAGAATACTAGATGATTAAAAATGGACTCAGTTAAAAGCTAAACTAAAAAAGTGAGTCTTGAGCCTGCCCTTAAAAGCATCAATAGACTCAATGGTCCTGAGACCCTCCGGCAGGCTGTTCCACAGGTGTGGGCCGTAATAATAAAATGAGGCTTCACCAAACAGATAAAAGGCCAGTACTGGAGGACCTCAGGGTCTGTGAGGGCTGATACAGTAAAAGCAGGTTAGACAAATAAGAAGGTTCAAGACCATTAAGACACTTAAAAACTAATAAAAGCGTTACACTGCCTCATACAAGAGCTGAAGCTCTACCATGGCATGATTCATTTTGGGCATAAAAGCAGTCGGACTAGGCATCGATTCACTGAACCAGTGTGACTGTGAAATACACACACACTTGACTTCAAATTCGGCTTGAAAATCTCCAGCTCGTCAACAGGAGATTTGTTAGCCATATTTCGTTTTGAGTCGGCACGACCACCACATCTTTGCAATTAGAAGTGATAAAAATACATTTATATAAAAACTGTTCATCCTTGTTCTATGAACCTTTCAGGAGGCTTCCTAGGTCTGGTCTCAGTCAGTAGGTCTTCTCAGTGTCTCAGTCATTGGGGAAGGTGAAGAAGGCTCACTGTGGGGCACAACTTGTGCAGCACCATCTTGTTGCTCGGATTCAGTCTCCTCGGTTTGTTTCAGTGTCCTGAGTCTTCAAAAGACTCCTGTTTCTCCTTAACACTTCTCCATTAATGACAAATGACCTGGGTCCTACTTCACTGAGGACTGTTGCTTTCCTGGCCCTCAGTCCTCACAACGTCCCTTTCCTGAAGAGGTTCCAGACACCTCGTTGTTTTGTCATAGTTCATTTTCTGTCTGTGCTTGAGCCTCATCTGATTGTGAGTCAGCTTGTTGTTGTTTTTGTTATCATTGTCCTTTGGAATGTGTGGAAGTGTGGTGCGCAGCTTGCGACGCTTGAGTAACTCAGCAGGGGATGCTCCACACTCCAAAGATGCACCCCTGTACCTTAGAAAAGCCAGGCATGGGTCAGTTTTACTGTCACTTGACCTTTCTAACAGTCTCTCAACAGTTTGGACACATTTTCAGCCTGTCCATTTGCCTATGGATACAAGCGACTAGAGTTGATATGCTGAAATCCATACTGATTGCAAACTCACTGAAATCAACACAGTCATATTGGGACCGCTGTCACTGATGACACATCGTGAGATTCCATGTCTGGCGAAAAACCCTTTTGTGTGTGATGACAGACTGTGCTGATGTACTGGAAAGCTGTGCAACTTCTGGACAGTTAGAATAATAGTCAATCACCAGAAGATAGTCCTTGCCATGCAGATGAAATAAATCGGTGCCCACTCTAGCAATCCTTGGATTGAAGGTGATAGAGAGAGTCTCGATTGATGCATAAGGTTTCTTTTATGAGACCATGTCCACCAGACCGCAGTATGACGTGAACTTTAATTAATACAGTCCTTACAGCACAGTGAAAACTGTATGAAAAGACAACTAAAAACATTTCACAAACATATTTCCAAAGTGCATATCAATATTACATGAATGAAACAAGCTTTAATTAAATTACTCAATGCTAAAAACCATACACAAATAAATGTCATCAATATAAACAATCAAACGTCATACCTTGCTGCGCTCTCCAAGGAGGGCAAACAAAGACACTCGTCCTTTCTTCATTAAGTGGGTGTTATCAAGTGCGATTATCCATTTTATCCCCAACAATCAATAGTGATTGAAACAGGCCCGAGTGAAGTGGTGGTGCATTTACCACCGGCTGCCATTAAACCAACCAAAAAAAGCCTGGCAGAGCCGCCTGCAGGACTAATTTCAATCATTCAGAGTGGATTTATGGTTGAATTCATATATATTTCAAAACGCATACAATTTGCAATTGAGAAGCATCAAAAAGAGTTAAGTGACAGCCATTATACTTATGCCCATCCCATGTTATTATCCAAAAATATCAACGTATGGCAAGCCTCAGTATGGTCTTCTCCATCCACCTTTTGCAATGGTGCAGTGGATAGGTCTGCTATTAGCATCAGCTCTTTCGTTTGTTTTTCGTGATGTTTGAGACATGTTTCACATTTCTGGAGCATCTCCTCAATATCCTTGTTGATGCCCGGCGAATAGACCCATTATCTCGCTCTCCTTTTACATTTCTCCATGCCAAGTGTGGGATGTGGGATGACAATCCTGTTTTGTCGCAGCATCAGACCATTAGCCTTGCACAAATCTGCACGCACAGAGTAGAACTGCGGGCACACTCCTTTTGACCAACCATTTTGGATATGGTGGGACACTTTCTACAGAAGAGGATCTTTTGCAGTCACCTGTACAATTTGCTGCAGCATGACATCTGATGCTGGTAGTGAAGCAGCTTTCCACATCCAATCACTAAGCCCAAAGGTTCTTTTTCTATTTGTGCATAGCGTTGTTCCGTATCCGTCATCGATCTACATGCATATGCCACAGGCTGCCATGTATATCCGTTCATTTGGTGCAGCACAGCTCCCCAGCCATCTTTTGAGGCATCCGTGGAGATCTTTGTTGGTTTCGATGGATCAAAGAATGTGAGGACTGGCTCTGTAGTTACAGTTTCCTTTAACATTTTCCACTCTTTCTCATGTCGAGCAGTCCACTCAAACACTGTGTTGTGCTGTAGCAACTCCCTGAGGCATGTTGTTTTGGAGGTAAGATTAGGAATTAACTTACCCAGGAAGTTGATCATCCCCATGGCTCATAGCACTCCTTTTTTTGTCAGCTGCCAAAATCCATGTGAAGCATCTAGTTTGCTGAAAAATTTTGCACCAGCAATTTCGCTCATTATGTCTTCTTGTTTCGTGATTTGAGAATGCTCTTTTTTAATGTTTTCATTTAGATATTTGGGCAGACTCTTATTGCACCTGCACTCTTCTTCATGACGCATGTGGTGGAGTTCACCCAGTCTGTAGGCTCTTCCATTTGTTCCAGCTTTCCAGCTCTTCTTTCAAGCCAGCTCTGAGTTGTGCTGGCACTCTCCTTGGAGCATGCACTACAGGCTTGGCTTCATCCTTGAGCTGTATTTTGTAAGTGAAAGGTAATGTCCCATGTCCTTTGAAGACAGAAGGAAATTTATTGACAATGTCTATGCATCCCTCCCTGTTAGTGGTCAAGTCTTTCTCTTGTTTGATCATTCTCATGTTGTCAGTTTTTATCTCATAGATCCTCTTAACTAGTCCTTGATCCTCAGACGCTTTGTCTCCCATGAGTGATTCATGTCCATTTGGCACAATGGTGAACAACAGGTTATGCTGTTTGCCTTTCGCTGTCACCTTAAGTCTTCATCCACCTTTTGTTTTTATTGGATTATTATTATAACCCTTCAGAGGTGTGACTTTTTCTGTGGATCTCTCGGTTACAGGTCGCGGTCATGCTGGAGCCGATCCCAGCTGACAACAGGTGAATGGGCGAACTGGACGAGTCACCAGCTCAACGCAGTGCCACATGAAGGACAGACAACCACTCGCACGCATATGGGCAATTTAGAGTAGCCAATTGAACTCAGCATGCTTTTGGATGGTGTGAGGAAGCCGGAGTACCCGAAGAAAACCCACGCAGACACAAGGAGAGCATGCAAACTCCACATAGAAAGATCCCAGGACAGGAATCGAACCTGCGACCTTCTTGCTATGAGGCAACAGTGCTAACCACCGCACCACCATGTCACCCCATCTTCATCATGTGCCACCATTTTGATGAAAAATGTTCCAAATCCTCACTGTCATTAGTGTATTCCTGCACTGTGTGTACATCCTGTCCTTTCTTCTTAGAGAGACACATTCTAGCATAATGGTTTTGTCCCTTACATTTTGCACATATTTTCCCATAGGCAGGACATTGTCTTGGTCTATGTTTTTCACCACATCTCTTCCAAGTGAACATTTCTTTATCATTGCTGTCTTTGGTTTTAAATGTGTTCCATGTCTTTCCTTTCAATGGCAAGGCGTTCACAGCAATTGGCATACAAACTGCAGGGGTGTTCAACAGAGCTGTTTTACCAGGAACTGAATGTTCATTTCACTACCATAAACCACCTCTAATGTCATTGGCGTATTCACCTGAGAGATTGCTAGTCTGAGATCAGCTGCCCAGATAACTGATGAAATAGTTGGTTTGCACAACCACATAAATTCTGCTAAAACTTATTTCAGGCTACCCTCAGTGCTCCTCAGTGCTCCTCAGCCTCACCAGGGTTTTGATTGCAGCCTGTTGTAGTCATAACCCACCTGATTGGTAAATGCTTGCCTTCTATGGCATGTTGCATTTTGGACAAGTGTTTATTGAAAGATGATTCTTCATTTACACTGTATCAGTTGGATGGCAGACAATGGATATAGTCAGCAGAGTGGCCCATGATGATAGTGGGGTTTATGGAATAGGCAGGCAAAACCTAAGGACAAACAACAATGGTGCATTTTATTGTTGTCAATTTGAGTGCACGGAGACACCATGATCCCCCCAGTGGGCCCAACACCCGCAGGGGCATCATGAAGGGTCCGGTGCAGTGTGGATTGGGCGGAGGACCAAGGCAGGGACCTTGGCGGTTTATTCCACGGTTATGGAAACTGGCTCTCATAACATGGAACGTCACCTCTCTGGCGGGGAAGGAGCTGGAGCTTGTGGGGGAGGTTGAGCGCTACCGACTAGATATAGTCGGCCTCACCTCCACACATAGCGTTGGCTCTGGAACCCAAGTCCTTGAGAGGGGTTGGACACTCTTCTACGCTGGAGTTGCACAAGGTGAGAGGCAGAGGGCCGGGGTTGGCTTCTTGTTGGCTCCGAGACTCTCCACCTGTACGTTGGGGTTTTCCTGGTTGGACGAAAGGATAGCCTCCCTACGCCTTCAGGTCGGGGAACAGGTCCTGACTGTTGTTTGTGCTCATGCACCGAATGGCAGTTCAGAGTGCCCACCCTTTTTGGAGACCCTAGGACGGGCGCTGGACAGCGCTCCAACTGGGGACTCCATTGTCCTGCTGGGAGACTTCAACGCTCACGTGAGTGATGACAGTGAGACCTGGAAGGGCGTGATTGGGAGGAACGGCCTGCCTGATCTGAACCCGAGTGGTGTTTAGTTGTTGGACTTCTGTGCTAGTCACAGTCTGTCCATGTTCGAACATAAGGTTGCTCATCGGTGCACTTGGCAACATGACAGCCTAGGTCGCAGGTCAATGATCGACTTTGTGGACGTGTCATCTGAACGTGGCCATATGTTCTGGACACTCGGGTGAAGAGAGGTGCTGAGCTGTCAACTGATCATTACCTGGTGGTGAGTTGGATCAGGTGGCGGGGGAAGCCGCCACACAGACCTGGCAGGCCCAAACGAGTAGTGAGGGTCTGTTGGGAAGGCCTGGCGAAGGAACCCGTCAAGCTGGTCTTCAACTCCCACCTCCGACAGAGCTTCAACTGCGTCCTGGGGGCGGTGTGGGACATTGAGTCCGATCGATAGTTGAACCTTGGATCGAGGAGGAGCAATGCGGTTTTCGTCCTGGCCGTGGAACCACGGACCAGCTCTTTACCCTTGCAGGAGTGTTTGAGGGGAAGCGGGAGTTTGCCCAACCAGTCAAAATGTATTTTGTGGACCTGGAGAAGGCTTACGACCGTGTACCCAGTCATCCTGTTTGGGTTGCGCCAGGAGAATGAGGTGAGTTGTCCCTTGCCAAGGGCCATTCAGTCCATCTACCAAAGGAGCACGAGCTTGGTTCGTGTAGCCGGTTGTAAGTCGGACTCGTTCCCAGTAAGAGTTGGACTCCGCAGGGGCTGCCTTTTGTCACCGGTTCTGTTCATAACCTTTATGGACAGAATTTCTAGGCGCAGTCGCGGGGTGGAGGGTGTTGAGTTTGGTGAGCAGAGGATCTCATCGCTGGTTTTTGCGGATGATGTGGTCCTTCTAGCCTCATCGAGCCGAGAACTCCAGCTCTTGCCGGGGCGATTCGCAGCCGCGTGTGAAGCGGCTGGGATGTGACTCATCACCTCCAAGTCCAAGGCCATGGTCCTCAGCCGGAAAAGGGTAGATTGCCTTCTCCGGGTTGGAGAAGAGGTCCTGCCTCAAGTGGAGGAGTTCAAGTATCTCGGGATCTTGTTCACGAGTGAGGGATGGATGGAGCGGGAGGTCGACAGATGGATTGGAGCGGCGTCAGCAGTGATGCGGGCGCTTAACCGATCTGTCGTGGTGAAGAAAGCTGAGCCAAAAGGCGGAGCTCTCGATTTACCGGTCGATCTACGTTCTGACCCTCACCTATGGTCATGAGCTTTGGGTAATGACCGAAAGAACGAGATCGCGAATACAAGCAGCCGGAATGAGTTTCCTCCGCAGGGTGGCCGAGCTCAACTTTAGAGATTGGGTGAGGAGCTCAGACATCCCTCAAAGTAGAGCCGCTGCTCCTCCACGTCGAGAGGAGCCAGCTGAGATGGCTCGGGCATCTGGTCAGGATGCCTTCTGGACGCCTCCCGTTATAGGTGTTCCAGACATGTCCCACTGGGAGGAGGCCTCGTGGCCAACCCAGGACCAGGTGGAGGGATTATATCTCTCGCCTGGCCTGGGAACGCCTGGGGATCCCTCCAGCCGAGCTGGTGGAAGTGGCTGGGGAGAGAGCTGTCTGGGCTTCCCTCCTGAAGCTGCTGCCCCCGCGACCCGGACCCGGATAAGCAGAAGACGACGAGAACGAGAAGGAGAACGAGATACCATGATGAGATCCTTGTCATGCCATTTATCCGGGCTATGGCCTCATGTAGCAGTATGATAATGTATGGCCCCATGTTTCAAAGATATACAGTATATGGACAATTCCTGGGAGCTAAATGCTGCCCAATTCTTGCATGGCTTGCATACTACCCAGACATATCACCTCTTGAGCATGTTTGGGATGCTATGGATCAATGTGTGCGACAGTGGGCTGCAATTCCTGCTAATATTTTGCAACTTCACATAGCCATTAGGGGAATTGGATTAATACCATAAGCCAAAATGAATAACGTGTCTATGCAGATGTGTCAAACTGCATGAGGCAAATGGTAGTCATACAGCTACTGACTGCTTTTCTGTCTACACCCAAAAAAGCCCTATTTGAAACTTTAGTTCTGTTGCTTCAAACGCAATTGCACAGCACACAAACCTTTTACTGTGACCAGTTGAAGGAAGATCTCTGCAGTAATCATGCTTTATAATCACCATGACAAGCCATACCTGTTAGGTGGATTTGAAGAAATTTGAGAACAAAACTTGAACTTTTGTTTACATAACGGACACGTTTAATCTTTTCTGGTTTTCCAACTATAAACAAGGTACTAAAATGTGTTTTTGCGTTATAAAAATAAACACTAATCCTCTCGCTACCAGATTTGGCCGACCTGAGGACCATAATTCATTGCTGTCTGTGAGTCAAGTGTAAGTGGGATGTAATGTTTAATACTAGCACCAACTTAGCCAAGCAGATGTAGCCGGAGGTTGTCTCCCTCCTTGCCACTGTTTGGCACTGTGCCCACCTTCCTCACCACTGATTGCTGGGCGGTGCCATGCGCCCTCCACATTGGCCGCGCCCTCCGCTCTCATCCGCTCCTTGCTGGCTTGCTGGCTCCTTACTGGCTCCTTGCTGGCTCCTTGCAGGCTCCTTGCTGGCTCCTTGCTGGCTCCTGTGGTGGCTGTGGCTGTGGCTGTGGCTGTGGCTTTGGCTGTGGGGTGGCGTGGCGTGGCGTGGCATGTAAGCCTTTGTTTAGCGTGGCAGCTAATCCACTGCATGATCGTCATATCGTGTGGCTGTCTGTAACTGCCGTAGAGGCACACAGATCTCCTGTACCCCGGTCAGCACAGTGCGGACTTCTCTTTTATTCTGTACGTGCGTAAAAGCAGTAGTTATGATCTTCTATACCCTGCGCACCTGGCTGTTTGGTCCGGGGAAGACAGACGTGGTCTGCTGGAGCCCTGCTGTGTCCAGCTACCTGTCCACGCTGGTGGAGTGGTAAAGCTGACCTTGTGGGAGGAGCGTATCCTCTTTGTCTCAGTTGCTGTGCATGCCTAATATTGGTATGTATTAATTTAGTTTAAGTTTTAATTTATCCCAAAAAATATTCGCTAAACAACAGGTTTTTGTCTTTCTTTTTTTAGCAGTCTTTCAATTTGGCTGGCCATAACCATCACGCCTGGAGGCTGGCTGCTGTTTTGGCTCTTTAGTTGGATTCTTTCATTTGGTTTTGCTTTAGGTTGTTTCTGTTATTCTTTGTTTTGGATTTTGTGTATCCTGTATTATTTCTAGGGAGCAGACCACATGTGAGGCCCGAAGCTGATTGCCACCTGGGCCTGCTCTGTCCTCTGGTCACACCCCAAACTGATGATGACCAATATATTTTCAATTCTTAGTTCATTTCTTCTGTTTTCTTTGATGTGTATTTGGACTAGTTTTGGATTAGTTTAGTTAATTTCCTTTTGTGTAATTTATTGTGTTAAACTGATTTAGTTCTATTTTCTTATAATTGATTCTGATTTATTGAGTTGAATTATTTCTTTTGTAATTTTTCTCATTGTGTTTTTAGTCTACACCATTTTTGTTTAAGCTCTTGGGCATGTTTTATTAATCCCTGTTTCGATTTTGTTTCAGGTGCTGGTGGCTGACAGCAGCAGTGTTTTTTTCCCCTGGTGGTGGTGCGTTCTTCACAGCTCCCTCCCGTTTTGCAGTGTGTGTGTGCAGTGTCACGGGTGGTTTATTTGGAGGACCCCTTCTCCCTTTTTGGTTTCCTGCAGCCTGGTAAGCTCCAGCCCTAACCCCCCACCCCTTTATTGCCCAAGTGTCTGTTTTATTGTGTGGTGTGACATTTTGTTTTCTTTAAAATTAACCCAACTTTATTAACCAAATTAATCTACGAACCGTCTCTTGCCCCGTCATATGGACAAACCTGTGTGCTTTCTCTGGTTAAGAACTTAGTATTTCCTGGGGTGAAATTCCCCAGGTGGCGTTGTTGGACACTTACAATCTGGTGCTATACCGAACCCTCGTTTTGCCACACAACGTTGAAGACCCACCCTCCATGATGCCTGCACAAGACAGAGGCCTCCACTGGAACAAGCGACACAATTGCTTACCAAAGGACAAGATGAGCACCACTGGCATGACACGACTAAACTGAAGTCTGATGGTAAGTTTTAACCAGCCAAGGAGGCCAGGTCTTCCAGTTTCACTGGACAAGGACAACCAAGTGGACATTACAGCAACTGAACTTTGCAACCACAGGACATTTTGAACAACCAACAGCAAGACCTGCAAACCAGCACATCAAATGGCACCATTCTTCTTCATGTGACCTGGTAATGTACTGGGCCTAGTAAGCTTACCTGATGTGCTTGTCTAAGCATAGAACTTATCAACTTTGCCAGTGTATGCATTGATCCAATTTAATGTTACTTGAGGTTGTTGTTTAGTCTATCATTAGTCATTTGAGTATCTCGTGACTCTGCATTGAACAAAGGGTCACACATCTATTCCCCTTCCCTCACATCACATTGGTCAGCCTTGGTGGCCATTTTGACTTAGCCAAGGGTTACAGATCCTTTGATCACACACGATGTTTGTAAGTCACAGTTGTAGAAAAAAAGTCCACTTTTAGGGTTAACTTTTATAAC
>CAAKHG010018634.1:0-12160 GCA_901007715.1 Dactylopterus volitans
TGCAGCGATCAAGCTTTACTTTTAATGAGAACATAAGCATACACACTGTTTCAGCTCTTTCATTAGCCACATTTTGAAGGTCAATTGAGTTGGTTTCTTAATCCACTCAAACACACACACACACACACATAAAAAAAAAAAAAAAAAAAAAAAAAAAAAATATCCCCAAAAGTTTTATGTGGTAAAATCACTGCAAAAGTTAATTGCTGGACATCAAATAAGAACAAGTAATTACTCCAGGGATACGATCAAACATTAGTCTTACATCAGTATCCCAACTAATAGGATGGCTGTAAAACAAGAAGTAAAGCAAAGATGAATTATGTTACTTTTCCACTAGACTCATTACGCTAAGCACATCCATGGCACTTGTGTTTTGTTCTGCAGGACTTAAGGAACCCTGCTGCCTTTGCAGCTCCCAACACTGAGGAAATGCAGCGAGCGTGAAATTAAACCATTCTTTATTTACTAGAATCCCCCTGGGACCTGGTGTGTGATTACAGCACTTGACAATCTGCAATATGAGAATCCTGGTGGGCTGGCAGTCAGTTTTCCGAGGGCTCTAGTTAAGTGAGCTGTTCATTCAGGTGCAGATATCAACAATTTATTGAAGCTGAATTGCATTTCGATAAGATTTTAAAAAGACAAAAGTGATCAAATGTATTGAAATACATTTAGAAACATTCCTGAGCTCAGAAGAAGCACCGCCAGCATCAACTCTGAGGATTCTCTCTTACGGCTGGGTATAGTGTATATTGTCATGTTATGTCAGGTCAGGTTGAGTTTAAGACGACAGACAGACCTTGACTAAAACAGAGACTGCTAACATATTTTCCTCTTACTACAGTGGCGTCTGCTTGTCTGCCTGTAAGATTGTAAGATTAACATTAATACAAACTCTAGGAAAAATTGACTTGACCAAGGGGAAATTTTGTGAAATTTTTTAATCCTAGAGACTCTAGAGATCAGCATAACAGCTTAACAGTCTGTTGCAAACAGATGTTAAACCATAACTCGGAAGGAGCGGTTAAAAGCACATTACTTCCATCAGGCGTTTTTACCATGTCCTTCCCTGACACTTAGAGATATCAACATTAACAATAAATAAAACTCAAATCGTAACATAATACGCAAAAAATAAAACATAACAAGAAATAGAATATCCTGTGATCAAGGAAATTACTTATTGTACATGTAACTCTGTCTGACTTCAAGAAAATCACTTAACAACATAATATACTGGTTCAAGAAATGAAATCATCAAAACTATAACGTGAACGAGCACAAAGACATATCTCATCAACAGTGATAATCAACATCACTTGTCAACAATCTTTTACACATCACATGATCAATAAGGGGTCTTTCTATGTGGAGTTGGCATGCTCTCCCCGTGTCTGCGTGGGTTCTCTCCAGGTACTCCGGCTTCCTCCCACCTCCAAAAGCATGCTGAGGTTAACTGGCTACTCTAAATTGCACGTAGGTGAGAGTGTGAGTGGTTGTATGTCTTTCATGTGGCCCTGCGATGAGCTGGCGTCTCGTCCAGGGTGTCCCCCGCCGCTCGCCCATTGCCAGCTGGGATCGGCTCCAGCACGACCGCGACCCGGAATAGCCGGAATAAGAGGAAGACAGTGAATGAATGAATGATCAATAAGAATCCGTTACAATCAAAATCAATCATATCACAATCCACTAATGATTTCACAGTCATTATCACTTCTAACATTAATCAACTCCAAATTTAATTCATCATCATTGTAGACTTAATTCTTCAACCATAATACACAATCTCAAAACAGTGATTAAAACAATCTGTTAAAAAAAGATTAAAAAAAAAAAAAAAAAATCAGTCTCCCAAAATTAACCCCATCGAATCACCATTTCACTTTCTTGATTTCCAACTATCCAAATTCTGTATTTATCGTCCAAGAACAACCGCCGTCTGCTTCATCATCTGACTCAGGTGGAGAGATCCACTCCTCCCTCCCTGGTGGAGGAGAGAAATGTTATCATCTCCAGATGCAGATGTAGTAATTTCTTTGCTTTCATCTTGTTGAAATGGGTTATTAACCACAGCTTGTGGTGCTTGATTGAAAACTGCATTTTTGATGATTAAAGGATCATCAGTCAGCGGCGGTATCGCAAAACACCAAAGATCAGGATTGTCGAATAATGGATGCTGAATAGTCAGTGTAACTTCCAATTTTCCAGATAACAGTGGACTCATGGTTACCTTTTCTGGATCATAAGTTTTCTGTATCCGTTTATGTTTAGAACCATAACCTCAATATGAAATGTGGCAATCATCAGTTTTACAACAGGAAAAGGAAATCGTATCTGCTCATCTAAGCATCATTAGCAGAGTTCACAGTCTCAATGTCCTTCCTGTCATCTAGGAGAGTGATTTGAGTGTCTGTGTTTGGTAAGCAGTCCTTATCTGCGCCAAGCACAGAACAGTTCCTTGTCGTTTCTTCCCTTCTTGCTCAGTGTGTCAGTGTATGTGTACAGTGCTGCGACTGCACCTGTGTGTGCATGAATCTTTGGGGGCGCAGAGGGATTAGAGGCAGCAACACCTGGGGATTCTGAGATCGTCCATGACAGGGATGCTCCAGGTGCATTCTTGGCATCTCCTTCTCTCTCTAGGCGGTGGCCAACCACTAGGAGGAGTAACAACACCTGTATCTCGCCTTTTCTGACTTCCCTTTGCTGCAGGGGGCCAGCTGGCACTGAGTTGGTGACCAGCACCATGTGGTAAGGACCTTTTTCTTTAGGAGAAAGAGATTCCATTAGTACAAGAAACTCCCTTAAGACTTCTTTCAAACATTCCATATACTCAGTCAAGTAATCATCTGTCCACAATAGGGTGACCTTGTGTGGAATCAAAGGTGCACAAGCCTCTGTGGGCATAGGCTGATCCCTCAAAACCTCATGAGGACTTGGGTGCGCTGCGAACAGCACAATCAGGACGGCATCAGGCCAATTTAGCTCTGTCGTCATTATTGTTTTGGTCAGATTTTCTTGGATGGTGGAGTTCATTCTTTCCACCTGTCCTGAGCTCTGTGGATGATAAGAAACATTCAACTCCACCATTGTCACTATTTATCCCCATTGGTACCCCTGACTACGGGGTACGTTCTGTCACGGAGCACTTAACAAAACAGCTTTTGCATGTTCTTTTCTCATTGGGTTTACTTCGACCCATTTGGAAAACATATCGCTGATTACCAGCAAGGGTTTATAACCTTCACAGCTGGGTGTATGTACAGAATCAATTTTCATATTTAAAAAAAGTACCTAATGATGGCGACAGATGATCATGATTGATCGCATTTCCTGTCCGCCTGGTTAGCTGACATACCACACATATATTCACCAATGTTTGTGAAATGTGTGTAGTACCTCACGCAAACCACTGTGATCGAATGGACTGTGATTGGACGGCCGCAAATCTCAAACAACCAGGTGTACAAAAAGGACCACCGGGGACAGCTTAGACATGTAATATGCCACCGGGCATTCATGTGACCCATGTTTCTGTACAGGCATACCAGAGAAAAAGCTCTCTGTCTCACTCAAATACAGATAAAACAGTTGTGTGTAGTCCGGCAAAGCCCAACGCAGGTGGCTTTCAAATCCACAAAGGCCTCATGCAGCTGTCTGTCCACTGAACTACAGGGGAGCATCCTGCATCGTAGTCCATAGCAGCATAATCATAGATCCAGTGACGGCAGTAATTTGTCATGCCTAAGAAAGAAAGCTTGTCCTTCTTGGTCCTAGGAGGTGTCATTTTAGTCAACAGCTTCGGTCCTTCAGGGGATAACAGCAGCTGATCTTCCTGAAAAACCTCACCCAAATATTGTAGCTTTGCTACAGAAGCCTGATACTCAGCCAGTCTCTTTAGCAGCAGCACAGAGTCAATATGGCAAGCTTCTTTTGAGGGAGAAGCAACTAACAACAGCGTATCGGAGAGGAGTGTGACTGCCAGCCAAATGCAGATCTTCCAGATCACATCTTGCAATGGCAGCATACACCATCAGACTCTCCATAAAGCCCTGCGGCAGCCTGGTTTACGTCAGCTGAAGCTAATTCAATGTGAATGCAAACAGATACTATCAGGATGCAAAGGGATAGAGAAAAATGCCAAACTCAAATTGATAAAGTTGTAGTACTGGGGAAAAGACGCCAAAACAGAATTGGTATCTCAAATGATCGGGGCTGTACTGTAGGTATAACAATAGTAAGGATGGACTGCAAATCTTGGACAAATCTCCATTCATCAGGACGATTAGGCTTTGGAATGGACAAAATAGGAGTGTTACATGGGCTGTTTGTTTACAACAGCACCCTGTTAGCCCGATTCTTTCATTGGAAGCCCAAGTACAACCGGAAGAAATCTTCAGTCGTCAACCAAAGTATTTATTATGGTCACAGGTAAATGCAGCACTGGGCTCAGAGTGACGGAGCTCTCGTCAGAACTCCGTCAGAATGAGCCCCGATTTCAGGAAATAGTTCACATTTATCTGTGGGGCTGGTTGGATTTACGGCACCTCCATGCACCAGAGACATCCTGGTGCTCTTGTTTGACTCAGCTGCTGCTGATGCTGCAATCAGCTCCAGGCGATTTAAGCCTCTTTTTTCTTCACTTGGGTAGTCAGATCGTCCGGCGTTCTCATGCCTGCAGTTCTGCCATTTGGTCTTGAGCCCTGTCGGGACTCGCCTGTTACACAACTTTTGTTTTGTTTTTTGTTGGACTAAATTACCGTTAAGTGGCATTTCGCCTGACTTGTTTTTTCCCCCCGATTAAAGACAATTGTTTGTTTGACCCGCCTGCCTTTTTGTTTTTAAATTTTGTCTTTTTTCCTGGACTTGTTGTTTTGTTACTTTTTGATCCCAAGTTTTTCCTCCACCTTTCTGGAGTGGTTTTCTGTTTAAAGTGCCCTAATATTAAATTTGTGTTTCTATTTAACCAATTCCTGGTCCTCCTTGTGCTGTGTCCATCTGCCCTTCAGGCCGGAGTCAGAACTCTTTAGGTTGCCTGCCCCACACAGCGGTTGGACCCATGCGCAAGTGTAGCATTAGGTGTAACTTTCTTCTTTTATTAACCTTTGATGTCCCTTCACCCTCATCAGCCTTAATCTGAAGAGAAGCACCTCCTGAGGATGGTCCTGGTTCTTTGTGGCCTGCCTTCTTCCAGGTCACCACAGTGGAGTGGACATTGTATGGTTGCGGCACTGTGTGACAACGCCTCATCTTACTTTAGCTGTCATCTTGATCATATATGACAATTTTGTCATTGTTTTCTGTATATTCCTGATGTGATCTCTTTGCACGCGACATCTATTGCACGTCTTTCCGTCCTGGAATAGGGATCCCTCCTTTGGGGCTCTTCCTGAGGTTTTTTTTTCTCCTTTTTTCCATTAAGAGCTTTTTGTGGAATATATCCTCACTGGAATCGAGTGTCTAAGAACAGAGGGTGTCACTCACTGTACAGATTGTAAAGGCCGCTGTGGAAATGTGATGGGGCTATATAAATAAAATTGATTCTACTTGATTTGACATACACCCCTGCAGCTGAAACCAACAAATGCCTGCAGATTAGCCTTCTCTTTTCCTTGCATGTTAGCCCGTCTGTACAACAACACTTTAGCACAAGCTGTTGCATCATTAGGGTTTCGTTTCTGCAGCAAAGCAACATTCATTACATCCAATTTGTCAGCAAGCATCGGCAATGATTTATCCAGACAACATCAGCACATTGACAGATAACTTTCTTTTATCCATCAGTTATCCACTGACACCATGTCTCACCCTTTAGTATATCATCTTTCTCCTCTGCATACGCAATCCAAGTGCTCACACACTCACTCACGTATGCATAGTCCCATTTCGGATTACCCAAACATGGATTCAACTTTGAAGCAGCAAGATCAAGTGTCTCAACATCAAATGCACGGAAATAAGTCCATTCTTCCTTTGTCCACTTACTTGTCAAAGTAGTAAAAGCATGTACATAATACCATCCAATATCCCTGCTCGTGTGTTTGTTTAGAAATATATGCATGGAACCGATTGGAATCAGAATTGTTTGTGTTTGTTTTACTTGTAGATGCATCAGGTTTCAATTTGATTGTAGATGCATCTGTCTTTGTTCAGGACTCCAATACAGAAGCCTTATCTTTTGTTTTTCTGAGGTTGTTTTTTTCACTGACTTGGACAGATGATTACCCATGATTGTTTTATCCACTCAACAACACAAACACGTCTGCAAAAAACAACACGTTGCAGCATTCACAAGAAACTTCAAGAGCTCTCGCTTGTGTCAATCCTCCAGTTAAAATCTCAATCTTTTGGAATCAAGTCAATAATTCATCTGTGACTTTTAACTGATCGGGTATTTATTGGCAATCACCAACTATACGATGAATTGTTCCGCACACACACCATTGCTCGGGGAAATGTTTTCATCTGGGACTTACTCCCCGCCGAACCAAGGTCAGACAGCTGGTCTTGCAATTCCACAGACAAATATTTTTAAATTCATCTACAATATCTTCTGAAGACGGTGAGAAAGCTCACACACTGTCCCCTCTGGTCGGCCATGATTCACACACATTTAAGGGGTAGGACTCAAGACAAACACCCAGATCCCTGCTTTCACTGTCACTTGCTTTTAAGCAGCCAGCTAGCATTGACTCCACATTACTTTGAATTAAATATTACCAGAATTCCATCAAAGTCAGACATGGCAGTGCCAAAAAATAGAATTTGCACATACCAGTCGTCGCTCTGTTGAGATCCTGTGTGTAACTCCAGTTTGCCGAGTGGTCATTGGAGGCAGACGCAGAGAGACACACTGGAAACTGAGATGGCTCATGTTGGAGTGATGTACTCAATTCAGAAGAAGTGACACCGACAGAGCAGCAGTTCATGCAAGCAATGCCAGCATCAACTCTGAGGATTCTCTCTCACAGCTGAGTTTTCATCTTCATGCGTTGTCAGGTCACATTCAGATTAGTCAGGACAGAATAGACAACACCTAACCTTGACTAGAGCTGAGAGTACTCGCATGTCTTCCCCCTGCTACAGAGGTGTCTGTCTGCCTGCCTGCCTGCTTGCCTGCCTGCCTGCCTGCCTGCTATTTAGGGCAACATAGTGTGCTATAGGATAATTTGACATCAGCTCACCACTGCAAAGAGATATCTTTTAAGGGGAAAAGGGTAATGTATTTAAGTATAACCCAGTTCAGTTCAACAGCATCACAATCAAGCTTGAAAAAGGAATTTTCAATAAAAATTCAACCAAAAACTTCTGAAAACTTCTGGCAGGAGTGTTGCATCATATTCTATGGTAAACATGGAGTGGTTTTAATGTTATGGCTGATCTGTGCATGTTTTCTTAGATCAGTGTTGTGCTGGTGCACATTCGATAAAGTAATTTGTTGTTTAATTTTAAAGAACAAAACCATCATCAACTTTCCTGCCACCGGTGATCAAATGTGTGTGTTTTTTTTTTTTTTACAATACTTGATAAATTATGTAAATATTACATAATTTAGAGAAAAGGAGACATCATCAACATACCAAAGCAATGTGCTGTGATAGTCTACAACAAATGTTCTTGCCAAGCACAACATTCTTTCAGATTACTTGGACTGTGTCAGATATTTACGCAAATTCTGAGAAATGAAATCTCCGCAAAGTCTCGACAAAAAGGAGACGTCCTTCCAAGAGAAATATTCTGTAAATGCAACTGACCCAAAATGACCTACATTTGCTGCAAATAAACAAAGGGGAAAATCAGATGGCATCAATCTATAAAAACAAAGCCTGTGTAAGGAGGAGTTCTGAGGAAAATTATTCTCCAGCAGACAGCACACAGTTACCATTTTAAGAAAAAACATTTTCAAGAAGATTGAGAACTTTTAAGAGCTTAACGTTGGGAGGCAGATTTAGATTAATTCACTATGCTGATTCCTGTAATAAATCTCTCTGTTGCCACCGCAGGCAATATTTTGTTGATCAACTGTGAGGCAGATTTATCAGATCCACTGCTGGCAAATCTCTCCTTCTCTCCGGTTTAGCGTTTCTTGTGCAGCAGCATGATGGTTATGGAGCTGTGAATTATTAAATGTTCCGTCCGCTGAAATGGAGGAAACTGAGGAACGCTCAGCCCGGGAACATTGGATTTCAAGGTACTTCACCCCGAACGTGTCAATGCAACACTCAAAATAACTATGATGGGACACTGTACATACAATAATGCACAAATGTTTAAGCCACTTTTTTAAAAAGCCTTAAATGGGGATGATTTGAAAATAATGCCATAAATTGTTTAAAGGTGATTGATAAATAAAAACTAAAAGCTGTTTAAACAAGAATGAATGAGTTGTGACCACCATTTGCCTTTAAACTGGCATTCATGGTAATCTTCCAGAGCTTTTCAAGGCATTTGTTATTGCTATAAAACAACTTGGAGAACCTGCCACCGTTCTTCTGTGTATTTAAAAAAAAAAAAAAAAAAAAAAAATCTTATCATGGCTCAGTTTTGGCCACAGTTTGATTGTCACTGTCAAATTTTAGAAATGGTAAGTCTTTATGACTGAGCCAAAACCAATGTTGCAACTTCAAGCTGCAATATTCTCATTCAAATCAATCCACCAGAGCATCTTCGGGGCAAAGCACATTTTTGGAGATGTTAGCGAAAAGGCAAAAATTGAAATTGGACGAGTTGTGTTTGCCAAACAACACTGACGGAATGCAGCTAAAATCTGTCAATAATTCGACAACATTCAGTTAATATACAGGTCGGTGGAATTTCCTTCTGGGCATTTCTGCCTTTCGCACTTCATCCAGTGCCCATGGGTCAACTATGGGGTAATCAGCCAGGAACCACCATTCACCAAGGTTTTGCCCGTTAAATCCTGGAACATCTCCTGGTGGCAGAGCGGTGACAGGGACGTCGCGCTCTGCCTCAGCTGATAGCTGTTACCCCCTGCAGCAGGGGATGGCATATGTTGTCCTTTCCCCTGTACCTGTCCTACCTTCTCAGCCAGAGCGAAAAGCTGCCTTTTTCTGCCTCCTCTGCCAGTTCTTTCATTGTCAGTTCTTTCATGGCAGCTGCACACCTCCTCAGCTGCCTTCCACTGAAGGCAGCTGAGGAGGTGTGTGGTTGACAGCCCCACAAAGCCTCAACATCCAACCTCCTTCTTGCGCTCAAAGGCAGCTTCGATCCTTTCCTCCAGTGGTACCATGAGTTCGATGAGTTGCACTGATTTTGCTTCGGTGGACCACACAGGAAGGAGAGATGTGGTGGTGATCTCAGTGAACCGAGGCTGCCTGTCGAGGTCAACTTTCATGTCCCACTCCTAGTCAGGGGAAAAGGGCCTTGGTGTCTCTCTTGGCCTGGTGTAACTTTGTCCCCCTCCCTTGACAAAGCTGGGGTTGTTCTCTGCTGGTAGTGATTCTTTGCTGCCCCGTTGAAACCCCTCCAACACATTGGCTAGCTCTCTCAGGACCTGGTCATGGCACCATCTATAGCGCCCCTGAGAGAGTGCAGTCTTGCAACCTGACAGGATGTGTTGCAGGATTGCATTGGAGCATTGCAGGGTGAGTGGCATTCATTGTTCCCAAGCAATTGATGAATGTTATGAGGCCAGGAAAGCGTGTCATAAGTTCAGCGAATGAAGAAGCTGTGCCTTACCTGTGGGATCTTCCACAGGTCAGTCCACCTGATGTTCAGGTTGACAACTCTCTCCCAGGTTGTCAGGCTTCTTCAGTGGCCTTGCAAGACGACCTTGATCTTTTAGTGCTCTTCTTCCATCCTTGTCACCTCTGCCACGACCATCTCCTTCCTCTCCTTCTGGCTAGCCTTGGACCAGAGCTGCGGCGGTCCTCCCCAACCTAGCCCTGCTCTTCCAGCCTGGACTCTGCCAACGATCTCTTTGTGTGGCAGCCTACTGACAGCTTGGTCGACCTCAGTTTGAGCGTTCCACTGTCTGCCATTACGAACCTTGGTGTTAGTGTTCCTTACTGACTTGGTCAGTGGACTCTCTTAGCTCGAGAACCAGCCTGCAACAGTTGAGCTGACTCGTGTCATTTCAAAATAAAATCGCAAAAGACTGCAGGCCTTTCATTGTAAAGGAACAGAGGTATCCAGATGACCTCAGGCAAGCATCATACAAGCCATCTTCCACGGCAACTATTATTTAAAGAATTCTTGAATGACCCTGAAAAGAGTATAAAAGCAAGGCAGTTGGCACAAACTACATTTATTGCGCTTAATAGTAATCATTAATAATAGAATTCTATTTAAATAGCGACAATACTGAATAGCTTTACATAGCTTCAATACAAAGAATGCAACTGATGTGCGGTACAAGACAGTTTATAGCTATTGCTAATTTTCAACTCTTGTCCCTAGTTGGGCTTTTAAATGAACATAATCAGCACAATGAAATCTGAATGATAAACATTCCAAAACTACACCACACAGTACAGTATAATACATATACACAATTATTACCACAGGCTTTTAAATGATAAACTTGCAAAAACTCCATTACACATTACTCCAAACAGATACCACTAAACCACTACACATCAACCCTAGAAGGCAAATATAACCTCCATCGTGACACTAAAGGTTAATGGATATAGCTGTGTTTTTGTTTTCATCAGCACTTAACCTTTGTGGCAAACAGTTTTATATCTTTTGTACACCATTTCCATTTGTCATGTGCTTACAATCATGAATATGTAATATAACTAAACTATGATGAACCACTTTTCCATGCATTTCACAGCTTGTCACTGTGATTAACATGATTTAATATTTAGTTGATTGATTATCTCTATTATTATACTATCATTTCTATCCATGGTGAGCAGATGATCAGTGAATTGTCACTATCCTTTTAAGAGCAGAAGTCCTCCAATGTGCGATTCACAAACAAACAGTATTCAAACGATATCCTTGTCTATATGATGCTTGTTAATGCAGATATATAGAGGTTACTTTAAGCTTCTGGATAATATCAATCCAAAACATTTTCCTCTCCATTTTAGATGAGTGAGTGGACTACTCCCGATGTATGAAATCAAGTCACAAATTAGTGTGACACTGAGACAATGTGTGCTGCTTTAGCTACTGCGCCTATCTATAATTGACAAATGATTACTTTTAAGGTCAAAATGAAACACAATGATAATTTGATAGTATTACAAATAGAACATTGTCACAAAATGTGTCCAATAGTTATAGCTGGAATGTTTTCTGGTGGAACAGATGATTTAAGTCTTTCTTGCTTGTTATGTTTTCGTATTCTTTTTCTAATTTGTCTGTAAAGTACAAAAAACGAACAAAAAAACCCGCCTTCACCTTTTTTGCAGCACTCAGAGCAAACCAGGCACTGGCCAGTCATCTTGATTATTACTGCTATTATTCCCATCAGAGTCTGCTGGCCCGGTTGCTGTGCTGGTCAGAATTTCAATCATGATTCTTCCACTGTGTTCTGTAGCTAGCGGGGCTCTCCTGCCTTCTGGACGCTGTGCAGCCACACAATGGCACAGAGAGAGCAAAATGAGTTATGTGAGACTGATCATGACCTGACTTTAAAAGCAGGACCACGATCAGGATGGAGGTCAGCGTCTGAACCATGTGAGGCAGCAAGGTGGAGGTGGATGAAAGGAAGTCGGACTAGTCTTGAAGAAGTGATTGACAAGAAACAGCAGTTTCAGATAAAAGGACTCATTTACGGAGAAGGAAAAGGAGAAGCTGCTTTTTGTAGCTTCTCGCCTGAGTTGAGACGGAACTTTCCTGTCACTGTATTGTCATGTTGTGACAAGAGAAACTCTGACAGCACAATTATCCAACGTGTTATACTACCGGAAGCTCTGTTGAACATGTGTGCTGGTGCTGTGGACACCCAACCCAGGATAATGCTTAAATGTTGTAGTATTTGTTAACAGCCTCACCCGTATAAAAATAGCTATGTGTTAAAGAACAATAGCAGCATTGCAGACACAAGTGTTGTTGCAGGGCACCGGTGTGTTTATTTCTCTAAATGTGTCTGCACAATTAGAACTAAGACTATTGCAAAATGATGTGAAGGGAAGAGCATTATGAAGTACGGGAAAAGAAACATGTTGTAAACTGAGATGAA
>CAAKHG010018641.1:0-16995 GCA_901007715.1 Dactylopterus volitans
TGTGTGTGTGTGTGTGTGTGTGTGTGTGTGTGCGCATTCAGTCCACATGGCTCTGAAAAGGAATTATGAAACATAAAAGGTCCAAATCTTGGATTTCACCTTCATATTTCTGTCTCGGTTACCTCATACGGTAAAAATATCAGGCAGAGGAGTGAGCCGCACGCTCCGGCAGGAACACTTCCCACTCGCTCGCTGGACCTCGTCCACCTCGACTCTCGCCACCTCTTGTAAAGTCTAAACTCTCCACGTTTACCTTCTCGTGAGCATTTAATCAAACGCGCGATAATAAAAAGCCTCATCTTTGCCTCTCATCTGCGCGGCCTCTTTCCAGCTTTGTGTCGCCGCTCGGCAGCAGACGTGAGGCAACATCTCCGCCGGCCTCGGAGGCCAAACTCCTCCTCAGGCATGGGCTCAGAGTTCTCTCTCCACAGAGGCTCTCACCGCCTCTTCATCTGCACGTAATTCTACTCTCCCGTTCATCTGTCCCCGTCTGCTCCGTGCGCCCCCGCCCCCCCGGCCTGGTACTTGCCGATCTCCTGCAGCTGCTGCCTCCAGGTGTCGGCCTCGGGGGAATCGGGGTCGTCGGCGATGAGCTTCCTCAGCGTGACCTTCAGCTCGTCCACCTTCCCAGAATGCTCGGCGAGGTCAGACAGCAGAGCCTGGAGCGGAGGAGAAGCCAGGGAAGGGAGAGACGTGTGTTAGTTCATCGGCAGATGAAGCGACGCAGCCGCCGCTGTTGCTACACCCGCTTTTCTCTGCGAGGGTCAAAGGTCACATGGAAGAAAAACAGACTGTGTGTTAAAGTGATTTTGTAGATTTTCGGTCAAATGTCTATGAAGTCTCCGTCTGTCAGCGAGTCAGGGAACAACGGCGATCGACACAGTTTTATTTTGTAGTAGTAACAGGAAGTTTGTTCCATCAAACGCGTCCGCAGAGGCGATTTTCTGCGTTTCTGAAAGCAGATCAGTTTTGCAGCCACACCGATCATAGGCGTCCTGACCCACCAGGACTGCAGTGACCTGGACCTGCTCACCTTGTTCTCTTCGGCCTGGGCCCGGACCGCCTCCGGCCTGGAGGGCGAGGCGGTCTGACCCAGCTTCAGGCTCTGCTCCCGGTCCGTCAGCCAGCTCCTCAGCTCCTCAGCGCCCTGCCGGGCCTTCTGCCTCTGCTCCAGCGAGGCCTGCTGGCGCTCCACGCGGTCCTTCAGCTCCGCCCCCACCGCCTCGTAACGGCCGTTCACGTCGGACACGGCGACCTGAAGCTCCGTCAGGTCTGAGGAGCAAAGACGGGACGGTTCAGGAGAAAAATGGCCGCAGAGTGACGCCTAAGATTACTGACATCAGAGAGCAGCCAAAGAGGAGAACGAGCGGGGAGGACAGAGACCTCCGCCTCCGACCAATCACACGCAGCCGTACAAATTTACAACTGACGCATGTTTGCACAGACAGGAAGCTGACAGACGGGACGTTTCAGGACGCCGGAGAGCAGGTTCCTGGTCCTGAAGGTTATCTCAGGAAGCAGAAGGTGAGAAAGAGGAGAGGCAGCTGAAGGGGGCGCTCACCTTTACAGGTGTGAATGCCATTGACACTGCTGGGACCTGCTGAGCCATTGATTTGGGGAGCACCTGGGAGGAAGACACACACCTGACTGAGACAGCAGCACTGAGACACACCCGTGCAGACATGATCTCACACACACACGCGCACACACACACACGCTCAAACAGGACGCGCACGCCAATCAAATACGTTTTTTCGGGTTCTGAACGAAAATCAGGGTGGAACTTTGGAGATCCATCCCCCTCAAAAGTCCTCCGGAGAACACGGAACTCAGCAGCAAAACAGAGGACGGCAGACAGAAGCCATGGAGACAGAGAGCATCGGAGAGACATGGAGACAAGCACCGTCGGCACACCACAGAGACGTGACCGGCGGGGCGGCAAGATCCTGAATCCCGGCACCGCTTTGCGTGATCGGATGTTCTCTGCTTCATGGACAGAAGGTCTGAGAGGCGTTTCTTTGGAAGTTCTGTGGCGTCTACCTGCTCTACGCTGTGAGACCTCCCCCCTTTATCCTGCCGCTAAAAAGAGACGCAGGCAAAGACGTCCTCGCTGGCATTTCACCGCCGGCTCCACCCTGCCGATACAGTCGCATCTCATTTCAACGCTGCCGTCCTCCGGCGGGTCTCACCAGCTTTGGTCTGCGGGGCGGTGATGTCGATGACCAGGGACTCCAGCTCCGATCCGGTCTTGTTCAGCTCCTGCACCCTGGATCCCTGCGACTCCCACTCGTTCAGCAGGTCCTGAGGGCATCATGAGCGTTAATTAGCGGCGTCTCGTTTCTGCTTCTCTGCTTTTACATAAAAGGTTGCGGGACTTTCTGATTTTCATTCATGTTTTGCCAGTTTACCACCTTGAGCTGCTGGACTCGTCTCTGCAGGCCCTCCGTGTTGAAGCCGGGCTCTTTGGAGGGCAGCTGGTCCTGAGCGGTCTGGAGCCACCGGAGGAGGGAGCCGCTGAGGCCTCGGAACCGGAGCAGCTGCTGCTCGCACGCCTGGATGGCGGCAAATCTGGGTGAGGAAGGGAGGGGGGAATAAATTCTTTCATGTTCTAGTGCAAAGTGACGCAATGATATGAAGAAGAATCCCCACGCGGGCGAGGAGCAGTCCAGGCCCGCGCTGGCTTGCCGACCTCCATCGTTTTAGCGTCTACGCACTGACGGGCGCAGACGCCGCCGCTCCGGGACCTCGCCTGCCGTGAAGCCGCACCGTTATCGCGCCACTATTTCCGCCCCCGCGAGGGAGCGGAGGCTGGGACACAGCCGAGATGGCTGTTTATAGGACGGACCATGAGCCGCGTGCACCCATTGGCCCACAGACGCAGCACACGTAAGCCTGCGCATCAGTGCCAGCGTCACCCCGCCCACCGACACCCCTGCTTTGCATGACGGATTTGCATTTTATTTATAAACCATACTTGTCCTCCTAACATCTGACCAGGCGTCACGTGACGGCCTCTCATGCGAGCGGCTCACCCATCTCCTGCGTAATCCAATAAATCTCAGCTACAGCCATGCCTTTTAATTCGCAGCTGACAGGCGGCCCGCGGGTGCAACGTCGGGCGTGGTTGGCATAGCAACCGCTGCTCCGTGAGGAATGCAGAACAAATTGTGGAGATGCCACCGGCATCAGACGGAGAAAAGTAATCCACACGAGTCACAATGCAAATATGGATCATGTCAATCAGAATCTGAATGGCAAGTTGGTGGATTCAGCCTCGCGTCTGCTGCCCCCTGGTGTCATTTATGGTGAAGTGCGCTTCTTTTGAGTACGTTAAAACCACTTAAAAGGAATTTGTGACTGAGTCTGATTGATGACGAATTTCCAGCTGAAACAATCGTAGTCAACTATTAAGTATCATGGTTTTTCTCTTTAAGCAACGTGGTCGTTACCGCTCGCTGACGCTGGCCTCCAGCTGCTTGAACTCATCCGACACGTCCTTGACGTTCTCCACCAGACTCTGCGTGTTTCTGAAGGTTCTGGACGTGCTGAGCTCGCTGCCGAGGCTGCAGAAGCACCTGAGCTGCGCCGCCTCCTGGTCCAGCTCAGACTTCACCTCCTGACAGGAGACACACAGGACACGCGTCAACGCCAGCGGCGCCGCCGCGTCCGTCTGAGCGCAACACGCCGTCATAAAAGCGCAGAAAATACAGGAAATGACGACTTGATTCAATTCTACATTATGAAAATTTTTTGTGCAGAAGTGACCACAAATAAAATAATTAACATGTTTCTCAAAGTACGCAGTTTTATGAAATCTCTTGATTGAAATGAGGCCCTCCCGCGCCCCCGCTGACCTCGACGGTCTGCCTGTAGTCCTCCACGCTGCGGTCCGGCTGACCCGCCGGGCTCAGAGCCTTCAGCCGGCTCTGGGTGAAGCCCCGCAGGTCCGTCCCCAGCCTCTCGTAGCTCTCCAGGCTGGGCAGCAGCCCTTTGAGCTCAGCTTCTCTCTCCGCCTGGCTGGCCTGCGCCGCGGCGTAGCTCTGCGTCAGTTGGTCCAGCGCCCCCTGGAGGCCGGAGGCCGTGGGCGCGTCGGAGCTGTGGAGGAGCTTGGAGACGGAGTCGCGCGTTGCCTCCACGCTGCCCTGCCGCGAGAGCAGCTCCTGGCGAAGTTTCTGGAGAAAAACGAGGAAGCGTTAAAAACAACTTCAAACGCAGTCACTGTTCTCTGAGGAGCTTCACGCTTCCTCTCCTCCTACCTGGTTCTGGGTCAGGGCGTCCTGAACGGCGTGTGCGTTGGGCTCAACTGGTCCCGGGTTCAGAACCATCTTGTCCAGCCAACTCAGCAGGGCCTTCAAGCCTTCCTGGACGCTGACCGACTGGGCCACCGCCGTCTGCAGCTGCTCGGCCCGCTCGGACACCGACGCCGAGAGCGAGCCGAACCTCTTCTCCAAACCGTCTGAAAGTAAACGCTCGGGTCATTCACACCGATACCGAAGCGGCCGGCAGACGCAGCCAATCAGGACGCAGCCAACAGGACGCAGCCAATCAGGACGCAGCCATTTACCTGCGGCACACAAGATGTCAACGGCTTTCAGGGACGGAGACTCATCGGTGCTGACCAGGTCTCTTCCTGCTCTCTTCACCTTCTCCAGCTGCACGCAGCGTTCAGCCAGCTCGTCCTGCAGAAGCTGAGGACACGATCACGGTCACTTCTGCAGCCGGAGGAGACTCCCGCACCCTCTCTGGTCTCCAGTGTTAATGACCGACTGGAGGTTCTGGTCGTTTTTCTAGACTTTCGCTGCATTTCTCTCACATGCGGTTCGCTGGCCACGCGCATCTCACCTGAACTTGTCGGAGGGTGTTCTGCAGGTTCTGAGGATCCATCTCCCCGCTTGGCTTGGCGATGCTTTGGTTCTGCTCCTGAGAGCTCAGCCACGAGTGAAGAGACACCACGTCGTCCTGGTACTGCTGGTACCGCTCCACCAGACCGGACAGGCGGCCGCCCAACTCTGACGACTGCACGCACCAACACACATATTTTAAAAAAAGGTCACCGTCGGCGTCAACATGACGGAATTTCATGAGAAAAACGAAAGACGTCAGTTTCCAGAGAAGCTTCCGGCAGCACTCGCCTTGGTGTGCAGCGCCGTGTATCTGTGGTTGGCGTCCTGTAACTTGTCTGATACCAGCTGCTTGGTGCCGTCCAGAGCTGGATCTGATCCACCAACCTGCTCCAGAGCTCCTTGAACTGAGTCCAGAACCTTCTGGCCAGAGATGGAGACGAACCGCAGGTCTGCTTTATGGCAAATCACATCCTCGGCAAGCTGGAAACAGAATTTTTCCATTAATGTGACAGGAAAGCATCATCTCCAAGTTTCCTGATAAACTTCTCATGCTTTGTCTAACTGGCGGCTTCGAAGGAGTTTTCCAGATGTTCCTCAATGAGATGATGTTTCACTCAAGGTCAAAAAAGTTGAAAATGAACCTGTTTCTGATCATTACGTTCAGCTTTTTTCCTCCATTATTTTAACAGGCACACTGCAGCATGAAGCTGCTTCACACTTGCAGTCAACCTGCACCACCTACAGGCAGGAACAAGTAACAGCAGATGCGGTTTTCCACCTGCAGGTGAAATCCACCCGGTGGTGGATATTCTCCTGTAGGTGGAAACACTCTGCAGCGAGATGAATGTGAGTTGCAGTCTGGTGTCATGAGGTGTTTTAGAAATAAAAATGTCCCTCAGCATAAAATAATGGAGACAGAACCTCCATGCTGTTGTCAGCTTTTGAATTTTGACTACCTTTCTATGCTCCTCCAGCCTTCCCTTCAGCCCTTGTGCATCGGTTTCTCCTTCCCCTAAGGAACGGAGCTCCTGCTCATTTTGTTCCAGCCAGGCGCACAGACTTCCATGTTCCTGGAGGAACTTTGTCAGCTCCTCCTTCAGCGCCTCAGACTTCCTGAGTCGGTCCTGGAAACAATGATAAAAGAAGTAGCAGCCGAATGAGAAGAACCGAGGTTCCAGCAGCTGCAGCTGTGCAGGGCTTCACGTTTGTTGTGAGTACCTGGCAGCTCTGCAGCTTCTCCTGATGCTGGGCCTGCAGCTGGTCCAGGGTGGCACGCAGGCGCCGCTTCTCCTCGGGAGGAACGGTGGAGTCCGGCTGGTCCAGAAGCGAGCGAGCTGACTGGCTGATCTGGAGCAGCTGTGCCTGCTGAGACTGGAGCTGCTGAAGCTCCGCCTGCAGGAGAGGTGGGAGGTTACGGGAGGAACGGTGAGGTTACGTGAGCTGGTGATGCTGTCAGATGGGCTTCATATACAGAGCAGAGGAGAAGATAGCGACCTGAAGCATCTCTGTGTGCGACATCACGGCGACCTCCGGTGAGACCGAGGAGTCGATGACATCGGCTCTCCTGCCCGGTTGGCCGAGGGAGGACAAATCGTTCAGCAGAGATTCGATCTGGCCTTGGGTCTCCTGGAGCTCCTCAACAGCCTTCGCCTGGAGGTCCAAGGAAAAGAAGAAAGACAAATGCTGGCAACCACTTCCTGAGGAAACATCTAGACTTCATGTCCGAAGTCACTGGTCTTCCTACCCTCTGCGTGTTCTGCTGCACGGTGGTGCTGATGGTGGAGTCCAGCTCTGACAGCGAGGTGTTTGCCGAGTCCGTCAGGGAGCTGTACTGCTCCTTCATCTGAGTCAGAGCTGTCTGGAGCTTCTCCCTCTCCTCCGGGCTCAGACTGTCTCGGCGCTCCGCCAGCAAGTCCTCCACAGAGCGGATGGCCTCGGCGATGCCCTCCGCTTTAGTCTGGAGGTTCCTCTGAACTTCCTGCAGAGAGAAAGGGACCAAAGGGGTGAAGACGTTCATGCAGCATCCTCATCAAAACATCTCGCGATGCACTGAATCTAAAATTCATGTAGCCCTTTGACTCTAGTGCTGGAACACCTGAATTTTTCATACCTTTAACTTCCTCTGCTTCTCTTGCAGGACATTCATATCATCCGACTCTGCTCCAGCTTTCTGATTGGCCAGCAGGCCGGCAGCTCCGGCCAACCACATGTTTAGACTCTCCAGTTTCTGAGAACATTCTGCTTTCTGCTGCTGGACCACCTGAGAAGAAAATGAGAGGAAAGGAGGAAGGAAAGGAGGAGCGGGAAGACCCAAAACAGGAAGCAAACGTGAGCACCAGGTGATGAACAACACACCTCCACAATAAAAGCACTCTAGTTTCATTGGCCCCTGAGACAAGTGAGGTGCACACTTTGCCAAGCTTTGAGCAGACCGTGTCCAGAGTTCACACTTGAGTGCGCGCGCACACACACACACACACACACACACTCACACACACACGTATATCTTGACATTATGATACAGCAAAAACAAACAACACAAATCAGACAAATATCTTTATTTGCCGTTTTTCCTCCTTCTCCCAGGTGCTCAGGTGAGACAAGAGGAAAAACGCTTGGCAACAGTAGCCAGCAGCACTTTTTCCCGCTATCAAATCTCCGGCCTTTTGCCGCCGTGACACTAGCCATTCCCTTCAGTGGCAATCTGGAACAGCAAGGCAAACAGGTTAATAACACACAGGTTACGCAGACGTGCCGAGTAGCGACGCATGAGAGCCGGTGTGGTGAGAGTGAGGCTGGCCGTGGTGTCAGAGCCCGAGCAGCAGGAGGCTGATACCGAAGCAGCGTACCGGGAACTCAACATCTACCACTGCTTTCCCCAGTGCCAAATGAGCTGAGAACGAGTTCCATAAGTGTAGAGGAAGCATGGTTACAGTTATCAGTGCTGTGTTTGAAAAGGGTTAGTAAGAAGTAAAAGCACATTCAAAGACCAAACCCACTCAAGCCTCTTTTTCCAAACCTCTCGCTCCCTGGCGCTCTGCGTCTGTCGTTCCTTCTCCTCCTCCTCTTTGGCTTTCTCCCGGCGCTGCCGCTCCTCCTCCCGCTCCCGCTGGGCGGACAGGGCGTCGGCCCAGGCTTGGTTCTGGCCCGAGGCCCGGTGGAAGGCCCTCTGCAGCTGCTGGAGCTGCCCCAGGAGCTGCCTGCTCTGCTCGGGGGCCAGATCCTGAGCGCGCTCCGAGATGAACACCTGAATGTCAAAGGCCACGTTGTTGACCTCGTTGGAGCGCGCCATCAGAGAAGACTGGAGCTCCTGGAGGACGCGAGAGAGGAACGTGGGAGGTCAGTGGAGATGAAAGTGGAGACATGAACACTGGGGTCATTAATTCAAGCCAGGAATCAAGCTTCCACCAAAGAGACGTTACTTTGACAAGATGTAACAAAATCTTTTTATGTCTTGTGAAGACCATCCTTTTGAAGTGTAACATTTTATTATGAGGTTCTTCATTCATTCATCTTCTTCCGCTTATTCCGGTTCCGGGTAGCGGTCGTGCTGGAGCCGATCCCAGCTGACGAGGGGCGAGCGGCGGGGTACAAACACCCTGGACCAGAGGCAGCTCATGGCAGGACCACATGGAGGACAGACAACCACTCACACTCACACACACACACACACACACCTACGGGCAATTTAGAGGAGCCAGTTAACCTCAGCATGCTTTTGGAGGTGGGAGGAAGCCGGAGTACCCGGAGAGAACCCACGCAGACACGGGGAGGAAGACGGAGTACCCGGAGAGAACCCACGCAGACACGGGCAGAGCATGCGAACTCCACATAGAAAGACCCCAGAAGCTACCTGCGACCTTCTTGAGGCAACAGTGCTAACCACCGCACCACCGTGTCACCATGAGGTTCTTTAAAAACACAATTAAAAGACTCAAACGTAAACAACTTGCCTTGCAAAGACGCAGTTGTTGTACGAGTTGATGGTGGCTGTCCTCTTTCTCCACCTCCTCCATTCTCTCCGTTCCTGCCATCCCTCCGTTCATCTGAGCCTCGGTCTCTCGGAGCCAGGACAGCAGGTCCTCCACTCGTCCGCCCAGCGACTTCAGCTCAGCTGCTACAGCCTCCTGATGGACCATTGGCATGAAACAAACACCGCCGATCAGCCTCGGAGCCACGGTCTTCAGCCATTTCAACCAATCAACCACCTCCCAGTCCAGAGGAAACAACTGTCCTGGTCTGTGTTTTAGTCTGTTTCTCTTTGTACCTTGTATGAGTCTCTGTGGTCTCGCAGACTTTGCAGGATCCCCTCTGAGAGCGCTCGGGCGGCCTCATACCCTCGCGACAAGCTGCGTCCGTCCTTCTCCAGGGCCAACAGAAGCTGTGGAGGAACATCTCTGGGGCGGGGCTCCAGCAGCTTCTCAGCAGCCTCCACTTCCTTGCCGATCTCAGGCTCCAAGTCACGCAGTTCAAGGTCCAGAGCCTGAGACGGGGATTAGGAGCAGAAAACAAAAGTTGTCTTTATTCTGTTCGGCGACAGCTTATTCTCAAACCAGCTTTAGCGAATCAAGAGCATGACGGAAACCGCAATGCAAAGAATACGCTTATTGTTTCACCTCAGTCTGCCTTATGATGTCATCCAAGGCGACCAGGCTGCGGCCGATGGACTGCTGCTGCTGCTGCTTCAGTCTGACCTCGATGTGCCTGACGATGGAGATCAGAGCTACGATTCGCTGGTCGTGCTCCAAGCATTCCTGGCGCACTAACGAAGACTGCGGGAGAAAATATATATTTCTAAATACGCATGACTGCATATGCAAAGAGGTTTACTCCACAAGTAAAATTAAAACAGAGTCCACTAGGAAAAAATGTCAACTTCTCACCTTGCCAGTTGTAGATGACACGATTCCTCCAATCTCCTCGTCTCTGTCTCCCAAACTCTTGGCTGGATCCGACTCGGGGGTTCCTGCTGATTCAGACCCCGTGGAGGCATCTTCTTTGAGGAGAGATGCTGATTCCAGAGGCTTCACATGTTGCTGTTGGTCTTGTAAAGACCCCGAATGGGGAAGTCTGGTCGCTGCTCCCTCAGCCGGCTGCTGCTCACTCCTCTCTTTACCTTTCCCAGCTGTTGCTTCTGGCTGTGTGACAGAAGCTTCAGACTGAGCATCCGGTCTGCATGAGGAATCATCAGCGTTCCTCATTTCTTCATGCGATTCTTCAACATGAGCCGGCTCGTCAGTGTGAGAGCTCGGTGGCCCTGACCGACTTGAACAAGATGGAATTTGTCGAGGCAACTCGGCTCTATCCGGATCTTCTGCGGAGGTCTGCGCTTGGCTCTTCTGTTCACCAGCAGAAGGCTCGATGACGTCACCGGCGGACTGACCGTCCTTCCGTCTCTTCATCTGACCAGCTGAGCTTTTCAAATCCGGCTTTGTGCAAATTTCCGTTGTCATTTCTATTTTTTCTTTGTCAGCTTTGTCAGCTAATTTGGCACCCTTGGACTTCTTCTTCTTGCTTCTCTTACTTTGCGTGGTTTCTCTTGGCTGGGTCGGCGGAGGCATCTCGGCGTCTTTCTGCTTGTCGTCCTTTTCAGAACTCTTCTTCTTTTCTCCCCCGTTTGACGCCGCCTCCTCCGTAGGAACATCACCGATCTCCTCCTCGCTCTCCTTCGGTGAACCACTGGGCCTCTCGACGCCGCCACCTCTGACGTCACCCTTCTCCACTCCACCCGCCTCTGCCTTCACATCCTCAACACTTGTGCTGTGACCCTTCGCCGCCTCCTTGCGCAGCGCCTGCAGCTCCTCGGCAGCCTGCTTGTCACTCACTGCCTTCTCGAACACCTTTTTGAGGATGCTCTCTTTGGCTTTCAGTACCAACGCCGCTTTCTCGTCGTCCGGTAGAGTGGATTTCTCAGGCAGTTCCCTCCTTTTCCCTGCCTCCCGAGCGCTCTCCAAAGGCTCTGGTTGGTGAGAGGCACGATCGTGTTCTTCAGCTTGCTTTCTACGCGTCTCCCTCTTCTCCACTCTTGCATCAGCCTTTTCTGTATCCTTTGGCAGTTCTAATTTTACCGCATCCTCTGGATAATGTTCTTCTTCTGGTTTTTGTTTGACCCAGTCATCTTCAGCACCACTTCTCCCGTCAATCGTTGGCCTGATGGAAGCCGCCCGGCCATCAGTCTTTGATATTTGGAGTTTTTCTTGTGATGCAAGCTCTGTTTTAATTGGCTCCTTTTCAATTTCTCCACGAGGTTGATTAATTTCAGAAGAATGTTCCACATCTGCTGTCTGTGTTTCACTCTCTGCCTCTTTAACCTTTCCCTTCTTTTTATTCTTCCTCTTCTTCTTGCCTTTGCTTTCCATCTCTTTGGATTGAGAAGTCAACAACTGGTCTGACTCCTCAACTCCACTACTTGCCTTCATCTCAGTATTTACATGTTTCTCTGTTCTTCTACCCAAACCAGCATCCTTTTGTGATGTGACTTCACTCATTCTGTACTCCTTGTCATTCAACTTTGACGGTTCTCTGATTTCTTTGTTTTCTCCGTCAGGACTAATCTCTGCTGAAGTGGTCAAAGGTTCCTCAAACTCAACATAATGTACCGATGATGTGCTCTCAGTCTTCGAGGATCTGCCATCTGACTTTACAATTGCTGCTCCATCTCGCACACCCTCCTTAATGCCTTTGTTAATGTCATCAACATGTTCCTCAGTGGATCCTCCAACGGATTCTCTCGGTGTTCTCTCTTTTTGTTTGGCACCAGCCTCCTTGATCTGCTGTTCTTCAGCAGGCCTCTCTTTAGGAACGTGCTCCCATTTACCGAGATCCTTCTGCGGTGCTGCCTCCTCGATGGCATGCTGGATTTTTTTCTCAACCTTAGTGGCGAATTCACACAACAGGTCTATGCACTGATCTGGTTCAATTAAGACCTTTTCTTCTGGTGACACTGGTTCTTCTACTTTGTCCACTTCAGCGATGGTGTCATAAAGCAGTGACTGACCCGATGCAGTGGAGGTCCTTTCATCAGACGATGAGATTATCAAATCTTTCTCTGAAAGTGGAGATCTTGAGGGTACCTCAGAGTTTTGATCTGACCAGCTAAGTGGACTGTCAGGGCCTGGAACTGACAATATACCAGGAGTGCTGGATGTCCCATGTGATGAGGCGATGGGTGTAGAGCTGCCCTCATCACCCTCCATTTCCAGAGAGGTTAAATTCTCCTGAATCGCCGTAGCCATGTTACTGGATATCAGCCCTTCTGCAGTGGCCTCACTGAGATCCTGGACTCGTTGACCTGTGGCAGGATTAACTAGACCCCCTTTCATGATCTGGTTGGTGGCTATTACTCTGACCATATCCTCAGCCACTAAGCCTTTTTTAGCGGCTTCGAGTAGAGAGAGCCTTTCTCCAGTGGTAATATCAATGATCCCTCCACTGTCTGCCTGGTTTTGGAGCAGCCTCAATGCTGGAACTGGGTCAGTCTTTTTAGCGGCAACTGCCTGAGGAACGGTCAGGCTGTCTCCTGTTTGCTCATTCTGAATGCCTCTGAATGGATTTACCTCCAGGAATCGTTTCCCCGTTTCAACATCTATCTTACCCTGGTTTACGAGCTCTGAGTAAGGCACAATGCGCGCAGTTTTGGGGTCAAGCACTCCTTGTGTAACTGTGACAGAACACATGGCATCACTGGCAACACTCTCATCCAGGAGACCCTTAGAAACTGCTTCTGTCAATGTCAATCTACTTCCAGAGTCAGGTTCCAAAATGGCTCCTGTTGATGCCTGCAGAATCACAGCTTCTGGGTGTGATGAAGGATCGACTTTTCCTTGGCACACCCACTCGATCTCCTCCAGACCTGGAGCAATGGAGCGATCCACTAGACCTCTACACACAGCATCAGAAACTGACAACCTCAGTCCTGAGGCATGATGTATTATGCCTCCCTCAGCCACCTGTCTTGACAACACCTGATAAGCGTCTTCTGGACTTATTAAACCCTTCTGAATTGCCCGCTCTAGAGGAACTGGAGACTTAGACTCTGGGTCAATGACACCCTCCATCTGTAGCTGTAAACTAGCTTTGGTGAGAGCTGCTATCGTCTCCGTGTCCTTTCCTTTGTATGCCTTCTCCAATGCTATCAGCTGTTCTCTTTGATCGTCCTCTATCAATCCAAGGTTGGATGCTAAAGTGACAGAGACTTTCTTATCCCTACGCAGGTCCACAACACCCCCAGATGCCACCTGGGCCTCCAGAAGTCGAGAGGCAGTGTTGGAGTCAATCAAACCTGCTTGAGCTGCTTCCCGAACTCCACAGATCTGCCTTCTCTCTACATCCACAACTCCCGCAAGTGTTTTATCTGACTTTAGGACACTCCACATCAGATCTTCATCTAGCAAACCCTCATGTATTACATCCTCCATGCTAAGTGACTCTCCACTGCTGGCATCTAGGAAGCCCCCAAACAAACCTGCTTGAGCCATTAATTTGACTGCAGCGTGGCCCGGAATGACTCCCTGAGCTACTGCTTCATCTGGGAGAAGCTTCTCCCCTTCTACTGTAATCAACCCCCCCTGTTTGAGATCTCGGACTAACCTCGCCAATTCTGCATCTTCGCCTTCCTTCTCCACTGCTGATTCGTGGAGGACATCCTGAGGTTTAGCATGCTGTGAGTCCGTCTCTACTGCAGGGACCTTTTGTTGGATCCTTTCTGATTCAGTCTGGAGATGCTCTGTATGTTCTCTGTCTTCAGAGCCTCCTGAATTAAGATCTTCATTTGTTTTATCTCCGTGAGGAATGGGGTGTGATTCCTGAGATACTGTGACTGTGTTTCTCTCGACTGTTGTGGCAGTGCTCCTGGTCTCCTGTCCACGACTCGGAGTGGACGCAGTTACAACCTGATTAGCTCTTAATTCCTCTCTAAGATTTTTAGCTGAAACCACTGAACTTTCAAAATTGGACACTTCTTGATCTCTCATGGCTGCATCTTTATCTAAACTGTCTTTCGCTGGAAAGGATAAATTATCTTCGACAAATACTGATGGCTTGTGCAGCAACTTCTCACTTTCTCCATCAAAACTTGCTCTCTGTCTGCCTGAACCACTGATCTCGATATTGAAACTTTCTTCTTGGACCTCAGCTTGTCTGTCATTAACACCTTCTGCTCTCAAACCAGACGCTTCCTCCATTTGCAGCGTCCCCTGCTCATCTGTGGCCAACTCATCTGTGCTGAGAGGGTCAACCTGGTTTAGAGATACAGCTCCAGTAACCGGTTTTGTAGCCTTGACCAACTCTACTAACTCATGGTCGAGCAGCACCAACCGTTTCCCAGAGTGAGCATCCAGGTAGCTGTGAGTCATGAGGTGAAACAGCAGTTTGTGTCTTGCTTGCTCATCAGGATCCAATCCATTTATTGGTATAACATCCCAAACAGGCCCTGTGGGAGATGATGATGGTCCTGGAGAGGATGGAGGTGGAGAAGAGCTTGTGGAGCCCCAACTCAAGCGGTTCAGAGATGGGGTACCTGACTCGTTCATGTTGAGAAGAACATCTGGGATGTGGATGTCTTTAAGAGTACTGACAACAATAGGGTCAGTGACCTCTTCGGCAGCCTCGTTTAAGGGCAGCAACTGGAGGGTTTCTGGGTTGTACAGAGCCCCAATGGCATGTCGCTGCCTGAGGATGTTCCTTGCTAGCTCCCCCGAGATCACTCCTTGTTGAACAGCCTCCACTATGGGCATCAGTTCTCCAGATTCAGGCCAGAGCATTCCCATGAAGGCCCACACAGACTCAAGGACAAGCAGGGCCAAACGAGAGGACAGAAGGTTCCTGTGAATACTCTCTTCCAAACTGAGACGCTCTCCACTGAAAGGGTCCAGAATCCCACCGTTTTGAAGCTGGCGTGCAAACATGGCACAGGCTAAATCCTGGTCCATAAGCCCATGACGAACAGCCTCATCAATTGTCAATCTGTGGCCAGACCGTGGGTCAGCAATGCCGCCAGCAAAGAGCTGAGCTTCGAGGAGTCGTGCGGTAACTTTACGATCAATCAGGCCTTCCTGGACCGCGCGGAAGATGCCAACTTTTCTCCCAGAGCAAAGGCAGACAGTTCCCCCCGGCTGCTGTTTGACAGGGAGCAGGAGCAGGCCCGATTCCTTGTCCAGGACACAGCGCTGTCGTAGCTCACAGAGGCTTAACTTTTCAGCTGTGTTTGGATCAATGAGCTCTTTATGTTGCAACCTTGACTGCAGTTTGCTGAGGACTCTGCTGGGCAAAAGTCTCGTGTCTCCAGCTTCTTCTAAACTCATCATTTGTCCCGTGGAGTCCCTCAGACCCCCGGTGTTCATTTCGAGTTCAAGAATACGAAGTCCCGCCTTCTCTCTGATGAGCCCAGACTCCATGGCTGCAGCTACTGGGAGCCTATTTTGTTGGTGGTCACCTTGAGACCTTTTCACCAACAGCATCGTATTCTCCAGCTCAGACAGCTTCTGCCTGGTGTGGGTGTCAATTAGGCCTTGAACCAAACTTTGTTCCAGTGGAAGGCCGAGGGGGGCTTCGGGCTGAAGCAGCCCACCCGTAATCACTAGTTGAGCCTCCAGTAGAACATGACAGGTGTCCTGGTCAATAAGGCCCCGTTGGGCTGCTTGGAAAACTGGGAATGTTTCCACTGTTCCCAGGTCAATTACTCCAGCAATGGCAATTTGATTCTACAAAGAAGAAAGAAGAAACTCTAGTTGGCATTCATCTCGGTATCGACGTGGATCAGTGTGGTAATGGGCTTTATGGAATTACATAATGTTATGTTATTATATCACCACATTACATTATACTATTACAGTGCACAAGCAGAGACAGATGGGAGAATCAGGAGAAGAAAACCCACCACCAGTTACCACAAATCCATAATAAAGTGCAAATAGTTACTTTCTTTGCCATGTTACTCTTACTCCACATGTGTAAATGCAATTTATCTTTAAAAAAAAACAACACACAATACTTGTACAAGAAATGAGCATGCAAGAAAGAGACTGGAAAAAAAATGCTGGAGAAAAGCTCTTCCATGGAAAAGTGGAGGAAAAAACTTAAAGGCAACAGTAAGAGAAAGCGAGCGCTACTTACCGCTGAGGCTCGTCCCGCCGCACACACACTAAAGGGCTTATGGGTCGGCAGAGCGAGGCGCGACAGGTGAGAAGCTGCTTGTTAGCATTCTTGCGTGCCGCCCTAGCGGAGCTGCAGCCGCCGTCTTACTCTAAACTTCCAGGCTATGATCATTTAACCACGGCTAAAGTGAACCCGACTCAGGGTGGGAAGTGCTCCCGATGTGGCAATTTATGGCACGATAAGAAGAATGACCATTGCTGGTAAGCCATTATCCTATGTGCTAACCATAAACTAACTAGCGTAGCTGGTTAGCACGCGGCAGCTCCGAGTTTAAGGTTTTAAGGTTTCCCGTCTCTCATTCTGATCCTCGGCTCACAGCTCGGACGTCCACAATCATCCCTTTGGCAGCTGTTAGTGATTTTCAAGCAAAATGCTGGTTTAAAGTTTCACACATTAATAGTATGCATTAGGACAAACACACACACAAAATCACAGTCGCACGCACACACTCTTTGTGATCTGGACACAACATGCTCAAATGGTGAGGTGCTTTTTGTTGTTGGGTTTTGTAGCATAGCTTGCCTCTGGTGCACTCACACGCTCAATCCAACTACCATTTGAAAATCATTTCAGAAACCTGCAATTAACCGGCAAACACATGAACTCGGGATGGAGGTGAAGGCGCTCAGCACAAGAAAATAACCACGGAGGTTTTCCTCAAACCTGAAGTCCTCGCACACATTCCGTCTGTTTTTGATAAATTGTTTCCGCCGGGGACGGAAACAATTTCATGACAAA
Organism: Dactylopterus volitans; assembly: GCA_901007715.1. Lineage (NCBI taxonomy): Eukaryota > Metazoa > Chordata > Actinopteri > Syngnathiformes > Dactylopteridae > Dactylopterus > Dactylopterus volitans. The sequence continues at coordinate 16,737 of CAAKHG010018641.1, forward strand.
GCGAGCTGACCGAACATGTGGCCGAACATGTGGCCGAACATGTGGCCGAACATGTGGCCGAACATGTGGCGAACATGTGGCCGAACATGTGGCCGAACATGTGGCCGCATGTGGTGCAGAGCAGACGTGAGAATGGGGTCCAAATAATGTTCATGTGAACGTGGTGACTCGATAATTCAGATGGATGTTCTGTCGTCGGTGGCAACAGAGATGATGTGTCTGATGGGGGGGGGGGGGGGGGGCCCCCCGGGCCCCCCCC
>CAAKHG010018644.1:3781-15711 GCA_901007715.1 Dactylopterus volitans
ATTTATCTATTTCATTTTCCTGTAGGTGGAAATTCATGAAGATTTCATCCAGTCATGTTTTGACCGTCTGAAGGCATCCTATGACACCCTGTGCGTGTTGGATGGAGACAAAGATAGCATCAACTGTGCCCGTCAAGAGGCTATCCGCATGGTGCGAGTTCTCACTGTGCTCAAGGAATACATTAATGAGTGTGACAGTGACTACCATGAAGAGAGGACTATACTGCCGATGTCAAGGTAAAATAACATTGCCCGCGACATGCATTTTTGCAGTTTTTCCCTTAGTATAACAGAATAAGACCGCAGCTTTCACAAATCACGTCATTTGTGGTCCACTTCAAGTTTTTTGTTCTCTTCGTCTTTCAGAGCTTTCCGGGGGAAGCATATTACACTGATCGTACGTTTCCCCAACCAGGGGCGTCAGGTTGACGACCTGGACATCTGGTCACACACCAATGACACAATTGGCTCGGTTCGACGCGGCATCCTGAACCGAATCAAAGCAAATGCTGCTCATACTAAGATAGAGCTCTTTATTGGAGGGGAGGTTGTTGATCCAGCTGACGACAGGAAGCTGATTGGACAGCTTAATTTGAAGGACAAAACGGTAAGTGTTTTATTAGTTTGTATTGAAAAAGAAGTCTCATGAGTTGCGCTGCCTCTTCTATGCTTATAGCAAGCGCTCTTATATTCACTAATGATGTGATTGTAATGTACTGTCACTGTGTCCGCATCTAAATTATCCTTTGAAGCCAGACGTTTATCATAGCTGAACTGGTGTACATCATTATACAGAGCAGTACACAAAATTCTGCAGAGTGGCATTAATTTACTCATTTGCTGTGTAGCTGATCACAGCCAAGCTGACTCAAGTGAGTGCCAACATGCCCTCAAGCCCAGACAGCTCCTCTGATTCATCCACGGGCTCTCCTGGTAACCATGGCAACCACTACAGTGATGGACCCAACCCTGAGGTGGAGAGCTGTCTTCCTGGTGTGGTAAGTTTAAAGCATCAATACTTATATCAATTATTTCAGTGTCATACAAAGAGATACCAATTATGCCTTGATTGAATAGGTATTTCTGATGGTATCAACCCAGTATGACAAATGTAGTGTGTCAAAATGTGATTACACAAACATCTCATATCATTTTGAGTAATCATAGTAAACCTGACCATAATCTATGTAAATGTAAAAAATGTACTTAATTAGGTATCACATTATTTTGTCAATTCGGAGTTGGCATTGACTGCGGTTGTGTGTTTTTTTTAACTGCTGTGCAGATTATGTCATTGCATCTACGCTACATCTCCTTCCTCTGGCAAGTGGCTGACCTGGGCTGCAACCTCAACATGCCTCTGCTTAGAGATGGAGCTCGAGTTCTCATGAAACTCATGCCTCCAGGTACAGATGCGCCTGTGCTCCCACCATCATCCATCCATGCCATTTTACTTGATGAAAATGTATACCCACACAAGCAGTTTTAACTCCGTGTCATGTTTCTGCTGCTTCTGAATCCTCAGATAACACTACAGTCGAGAATCTGCGAGCTGTGTGTCTGGACCATGCCAAGCTTGGCGAGAACAGCCTGAGTCCCTCACTGGACTCGCGCTTCTTCGGCCCCTCACCTTCACAAGTGCTCTACCTTATTGAGGTGCATCTCATTTTTGCAGTCCTAAACTGTGGTATAATAGTTTGTCATTGTATGTGAAGCTGTTCTTTCAGGAAAGTGTTTTGCCTTAACTATAGCTACAATCACTTAACGGCATTTGCCACATGATAAGTACTACATTTTAATGTTGTTGAGGTGGATGATTAGTGCATGAACAGCATTGATACAACTCTTTGACCAAAAAATAAGAAATCCTGCTGTTGGAGACAGATCAATCATTTCTACATCATGCAAATTAATCCAAAAGATGGTTAACTTCCTTCTTACCCATGTTCAGGTCGTATATGCTTTGCTGATGCCAGCCAGTGCCACTCTGGGTGAAGATGCCAGTGACTTCCAGTACAACTTCCTGAAGAGTGGTGGGCTGCCCTTGGTGTTGAGCATGCTCACCAGAAACAACTTCCTGCCATCAGCAGACATGGAGACACGGCGTGGGGCTTACCTCAATGCGCTGAAGATCGCCAAACTCCTCCTGACTGCAGTTGGCTTTGGGCATGTGAAGGCTGTGGCAGAGGCCTGCCAGCCCAATGCTGAGGGAAATATTCCTGTTTCCCCGGTTAGGCAACACGCATCTCTCTCACAGAGACATGCTTTTTATATTTGATTCCTAAATATTTGACTGCCATATTTTTAACTGACATCCTTGTCTTTCTCCTCTCCTCCATTACCTGTGCTGCACTGTCTACAGATCAATCAGGCCACTCATGATCAGGCCCTGGTCCTCCAGAGTGCCCTGCAAAACATCCCTAATCCTGCCTCAGAATGTATGCTGCGCAATGTAGCCATCCGCCTGGCCCAGCAGATTTCTGATGAGGTAACAGGGAAAACCGACGGGAATACATTTTATAGGGGTTTTAAAAGCCTTGAACTAGTATTGAATTGGAATGATTACTTTTACATGTACCATACAGTAGATATGGTAGGATTTTGAGGGTTAATTTCTAAAGTGAAAAGGTGGTTTAAAAAAAAAATGCAAAAGAATTTGTTTTATTGTTTCTATAGTAAAGCCTTATTGGAATCCTTTTTTTTTTTTTTATCAGAATTTCTTCCAGGCCTCGAAGTACATCCCTGACATTTGCGTGATCCGAGCGGTACAGAAAATCGTGTGGGCATCAGGCTGTGGTACAGTGCAGCTCGTCTTCAGTTCTAATGAAGAAATCAGCAAGATATACGAGAAGGTAATATCTGATTGACATCTGTGAACGGTGTTTTCAGTTTTGTTGAATGAATGCTTATTGTATGAAATATGTTAAGTTAAATAGAAATTGGTGCTTGAATATAATGACAGTTTGCAGTATGTAGCTTTTAACAAGGCACAAATCATTGGGCTTGTGCCTGGGGAGACCAATGGGTATTGGTCTGTGTCGTGGACTGAGGAAATGAGAGAAGCTTAAAATCAGGTTCTGTGTTTTGGTTGTATTCTTTTTCATTACATTTTTTTGCTTTTGCCTTTCTTGTTAGACAAATGCAGCCAAGGAGCCAGATGGGGAAGATGAGCAGGTTTGCTGTGAGGCCTTGGAAGTGATGACATTGTGTTTTGCCCTCATGCCCACGGCTCTTGACACACTCAGCAAGGAGAAGGCTTGGCAAACCTTCATCATAGACTTGCTGCTACACTGCCACAGCAAGTAAGCACATCATTATCCGATTCAACAAATTGCTAAAACATAAATTAATTGAAATCAGAGACACTCTTGTCATTTGGAGCATTTTATAGTGCTGACAGTGTATCATGTTGCTGACGTTGAGTCTGTCTTTTAACAGATCTGTGCGTCAGATGGCCCAGGAACAGTTTTTCCTGATGGCAACCAGGTGCTGTATGGGCCATCGACCCCTCCTCTTCTTTATCACCCTCCTCTTCACTGTGTTGGGGGTGAGTGGCTCTGTGCTTTGTTTATTCAGACCTTTTTTCACATTTCATTTTAACTGGATAGTGTAAGGCATCATTGCAATGGTGGATTTGCAACTGAAAATGTTTAAAGATGACTACATCTAATGCTTAACAGTCAACTTCTGATCGAGTCCTGTTTTTAAATTGTCTTCATGTGTGCCCAGACTACAGCCAAGGAGCGAGCCAAACATGCGGGGGACTATTTCACTTTGCTGCGACATCTTCTGAACTATGCCTATAACAGCAACATAAACCTGCCAAATGCTGAGGTCCTGCTAAACAATGAGATCGACTGGTTGAAACGGATACGGGTAAAAGGACATGTTAATATACAGTATATGTACAAGCTGCTGTTTATGTGTTACCCTAATTCATCAGTTGTTTGGCCCTCACCGCTGAGAGAGGGGATCAGTTAATGGTACATTATTTGTGATTACCTAGGATGAGGTTAAGAGGACAGGGGAGACGGGTGTGGAGGAGACCATCTTGGAGGGTCATCTTGGGGTCACTAAGGAGCTTCTAGCCTTCCAGACACCAGAGAAGAAGTATTACATTGGCTGTGAGAAAGGAGGCGCTAACCTCATTAAGGTACATTTGGCAAATAACACCTGAAATTGGGTATCTAAATATCAGAATGGATAAATATCTATATCTCTATCTAAAAATGTATGAACCTTTTGCCATATTTTTCTCTTTTAGGAGCTGATCGATGACTTCATCTTCCCAGCATCTAATGTTTACCTTCAGTACATGAAGAGTGGGGAATTCCCCACAGAGCAAGCCATCCCAGTGTGCAGCACCCCGGCCTCCATCAATGCTGGCTTTGAGCTACTGGTGGCACTGGCTGTCGGCTGTGTCCGCAACCTCAAACAAATAGTTGACACTCTGACTGACATGTACTACCTAGGTAGGTACACACAGCAGCATTGCAGATGCATCCCACTGATGGTATATGAGATGCAGCATGTATGAAAGTATTGTTTATTCTCTTGACTTCCAGGTTGTGAGACGTTGACAGAATGGGAGTACTTACCTCCAGTGGGACCACGGCCCAATAAAGGTTTTGTAGGTCTGAAGAATGCAGGGGCCACTTGTTATATGAACTCAGTCATACAGCAGCTGTACATGATACCCCCCATTCGCAACGGCATCCTCGCCATCGAGGGCACCGGCACCGATGTGGATGATGACATGTCTGGAGATGAGAAGCAGGAGAATGAGGTACTTTCATCCCTTCCAGTGCTGTGACTGACAAAATGGGCCCTTTGGCAGTTTGGGCTGAGCTCCGAGTTGCATGTATCCAAACATTATGTCCAAATTCAGTTTTGGCCTTATATTCATTTTTTTGTGTGCCTTTTGTCTTCATAGAGTAACGTGGATCCTCGTGATGAGGTGTTCAGCTATCACCACCAGTTTGATGATAAGCCCTCTGGTAAGTCAGAGGACAGGAAAGAGTACAACATAGGCGTACTGCGTCACCTACAAGTCATCTTTGGCCATCTGGCTGCATCCAGACTGCAGTACTATGTACCTCGGGGATTCTGGAAACAGTTCAGGTATTTCAAAAACAATTTAATTGGGTCTTTGATTGATCTGTGAAGCAGTTAGTGCATTTGCATCTTTTAATCCACCTATTTAGATTATGGGGTGAACCAGTGAACCTGCGGGAGCAGCATGATGCGCTGGAGTTTTTCAATTCTTTGGTGGACAGTCTGGATGAAGCTCTGAAAGCCCTGGGTCACCCTGCCATGCTCAGCAAGGTGCTGGGAGGGTCCTTTGCTGACCAGAAGATCTGTCAGGGATGCCCTCACAGGTGAGCATCACCTTTTGGCAAATTTGTTTGGCAAACATGTTTGTGAAATGGAAATTCTAAAACAATCTTTGGTTGTCATTAACAAATGATAATTTGCTGTTTCAGATATGAGTGTGAAGAATCGTTCACAACACTCAACGTCGACATCAGAAACCACCAGAACCTGTTGGACTCCATGGAGCAGTATGTTAAAGGAGATCTGCTGGAGGGAGCAAATGCCTACCACTGTGAGAAGTGTAACAAGAAGGTGAGAATGAAAAATAGTAAAAAATAAAAAATAAAAAAAGGGGGATTAATATAAGTGCTGAGACTTATTCAATGTATATTCAGTATGTTTTTTGTCTCTCCTTAATAGGTGGACACAGTGAAACGCCTGCTGATTAAGAAGCTGCCACCCGTCCTGGCCATCCAGTTGAAGCGTTTTGACTACGACTGGGAGAGGGAATGTGCTATCAAGTTCAATGACTACTTTGAATTCCCCAGGGAGCTGGACATGGAGCCATACACGGTAGCTGGTGTGGCTAAGCTAGAGGGGGATGATGTCAACCCAGAGAACCAGGTGATCCAACAGAACGAGCCGTCAGAACCCACGCCTCCTGGCAGCTCCAAGTACCGTTTGGTGGGGGTGCTGGTCCACTCAGGCCAGGCCAGTGGCGGACACTACTACTCCTATATAATCCAAAGGAATGGCGGTGATGGTGAGAAGAACCGCTGGTATAAATTTGATGATGGGGATGTGACTGAGTGCAAGATGGATGATGAGGAGGAGATGAAGAACCAGTGTTTTGGAGGGGAATACATGGGCGAGGTGTTCGATCATATGATGAAAAGGATGTCTTATCGGAGGCAGAAGCGCTGGTGGAACGCCTACATCCTATTCTATGAGCGTATGGACTCATTAGACAAGGACAGTGAGCTTGTCAAATACATCTCGGAGTTGACCATCTCCACCACCAAGCCACATCAGGTCAAGATGCCTGGTGTCATCGAGTGCAGCGTCCGCAAGCAGAACGTCCAATTCATGCACAACCGAATGCAATACAGCCTGGAATATTTCCAGTTCATTAAGAAACTTCTGACCTGTAACAGTGTCTATTTAAACCCTCCTCCAGGTAGGCATCATTTGTTTGCATGATACTTGATTGTTTAAAATACAATTCCTGATTAAACAGAGTGTTTTTTTTATTGTGTCGAGACCTTGAAAAGGTTTACCATTTGACCTCTAAAACCTTTGATGGGGTGTTTTAGAATCCCTATTTATTTACTTTAAACATGAACTGAGGCTGACCTGCTGCAACAGATGTTGCATATTGTTGTAAATGCAAGTTGTAACTATTTGTAAGTTGTATCTATTTCACATTTTTCTTTGTCAAGTAACATGGTTAATTACATGTATGATTTACCTGATATAGAATAGTTGATTCTCTGCGTAATGATTTTGGATGTACGATTTTCATTTTGGATGAAAATCGTGAAGGGTATGATTTGATACAGATATGATGAAACTGCCTCAATCCAATAACCCCTGATTTTTTGCACAATGATAAATTCATAACAATGTCTACTCTGTGGATTTCAAAGCTCCTCGCTTAAAGGGATAGTTTGTTTTTTTTCTAAGTGGGGCTGCATGAGGTACCAATTACTTTACGTCATACATGACACTGGACGCTCCACCAGAAACCAAATCGAATTGCCATGGTGACTTAAGAAAAACGCTCTTTAAAAAGGCTCACTCAAAAACATTAGTTAGTTCAAGGTGTTCACCATATTTTGAATATTTTCACTGCTTTATCTTGCAACCAGACTGCCTTGGAAACACTTCATAGTCAGCTAATCTGTTGTGGAATACAGTGTACAGTGCCACTGTGAAAAGGCATTGGAATACAGACAAATTGCCCTATATTTTTTTAGAACTGCAATCTCACAGTGAGATAAAGCAGAATATGGCAAACACCTATAGTGATAGGTGTTAGATTAGATTTTCTAAATTTTATTTTGGAATCTAAAATGATTAGCTCTTGAATCCCTCTCAAGCAATTCATTCCAGCTTCTAATGGAGCTTCTCCAAACTGAGGTTGTGCAGACCTTCTACTGCATGTAATACACTATGAGTACCTCATCCAAACCCACTTGAAGTAGCTGCCATCAAAATTCTAAATTGGAAATCTAAAAATTTATTTTTAAGGTTAAGAGGTACAATCTCCCCATGGAAAGAATTTTTGAACAATATCAATAAGCATCTGCTGCTGAGAACTGACCTCTGCAGTGTATTTATAATGGAGCCTGAGTCCCTTTTTAAGGTTTTACAAGAAAATAAATTAGGACAGAGTTAAGTACAGAATGATTCAAACGTTCAATGATCATCTAATGTAAGGATAATGTTTTGTTTTTTTACTAAGCGCCTTGTATGCAGTTCACAGACCTAAGTGTCACTTTTGTAATTGTTTTCGGCAATATGACAGTGATCTAAAAACAAATTGAAAAAACAAATGTATTGTTAATTTGAATTTTGTAATGGTCCTCCTGCTCACTGATGCTGTTATTTTTGAAGTATGATTCCACACATTAGTGACACATTTTGACACTCGCACTACGTACATAAGTTTATTAATTTGGGAATCTAAAATTGCATCGAGCTTTAAATGCTGCAATGTTAATCTTGAGTTATTTAACACCCTTTGCATCATCACCTTACTGGCATTGTTTTATTTGAAATCCACTGTGCTGAGGAGCCTAAACAAAGGAAAATATGTCAGTGTCCTAGTACTTATGACTGCACTAAATCCATCGATGTGGCTTTTTTACAATGTTCTCCGGGTGTAGTTCGACAGATTTTTGTCAGCTCATTTTAAAGTGCTTAAAATAACCCATGCGCATCACATCATTTTACTCATCATTGCACTCTTTTATTAGGACAAGACCATCTTCTGCCAGAGGCAGAGGAGATTGCTATGATAAGTGCTCAGCTGGCTGCTAGGTTCCTCTTCAGCACGGGTTTTCATACCAAGAAAGTAGTAAGGGGTCCTGCCAGTGACTGGTAAGCTTCTCAGTGTTTTTGTTTGTATTCTACTTTTTTCTGTGTTTTGTCCTCCTTTAAGACTATTGTGTCTCTCCTTTTCGTCAAGGTATGACGCCCTCTGCATCCTGCTGAGACACAGTAAGAATGTACGCTATTGGTTTGCACACAACGTTCTGTTTGCTTACCCCAACCGGTTCTCTGAGTACCTGCTTGAGTGCCCGAGCGCTGAGGTCCGTGGTGCGTTTGCCAAGCTCATAGTCTTCATTGCTCACTTCTCTCTGCAAGACGGCCCTTGCCCCTCCCCCACTGCCTCACCTGGACCCTCTGCTCAGGTTGGTGCCAGTGTCAGGCTGATCTCTGGGACATTTGCTGTGAATGAACAAGTTGTTTTTAAGTTTTAAAGTTTACAAGAAGGATGCTACACAAGTCCTTTCCATAGTGCAGTCTGATTCAGTTTGGTTTCGTATGTTACACATTAGACCAATAAACCCTAGATCTCATTTGGTTTTCCACCACCAATCCATACTCTTACTTGGAAGAGGGGGTATTCAGCAGATGGTGATACCCGTTTGAGCCACATAGCTAACACGACAACAGTGAAGCCCGTCAATAAATCTGAGGAACACTGTAAATTTCCTCAACGCCAGTGATTCAAAGAAAGACATTCTTTGAAGGTGAAAGTGTCTCCTTGGTGGTCTAAGGAATGCAATTACAACATCTTTCAAAGGAAAAAAAAAGCCTGGAATTTTAACTCTTGAAATCGATATTTAAATTATACCACACACTTTCCTCAATTTCCCCTTTCACACAAAGGCGACAATTCTGTCAAACAGTCATCAGACTGCAGTGTGTCTAGTTTCAACCTTAAGGTGGAACAAAAGACTTACCAAAGCTGGGGCAATATGGGTCTTTTGATTCCATCCATTACTTTTGGCAATCAAGACCCTAAAAAAAAGTGTACTGTTCCATACTGAATTGTACTGTACTGCTTGGTAGAAACGGGACTTGAATGTCCGTTTCATTAATTATTACTGAAGTTTCTCATCCTGTACTCTTGAATGAAACAACCATATGATGTGGGTTTTTTTTTCATCTCTGTGTATCAGGGCTGTGATAACCTTAGTTTAAGTGACCACCTGTTGAGAGCAGTACTCAACTTGCTAAGAAGAGAGGTTTCTGAACACGGCCGTCACCTGCAGCAGTACTTCAACCTCTTTGTCATGTATGCCAATCTGGGTAAGGAGCACACAGCAGTCACCAGTCTGTCATGTCCATCTGTTTGTCACTTTGACTTTTTAAATTGAAACAGATTTACACAAACATTTTAGAAAGCTTAAATGATTCCTAAAATGGTTTATTCTGTCCTTTCCTCCCTCACTTCTTCCCGACACAGGTCTGGCAGAAAAGACTCAGCTGCTGAAGCTGAATGTTCCTGCCACATTCATGCTGGTTGCTCTGGATGAGGGTCCTGGTCCTCCCATTAAATACCAGTATGCTGAGCTGGGCAAGCTCTACACAGTGGTCTCCCAGCTGGTCCGCTGCTGTGACGTCTCCTCACGCATGCAGTCTTCTATTAATGGTTAGTGTATCAGCCACACAAACTGAACATACACTCATGAGGCAGTAGTAGCTCATCAAACCTTCTGGAATGTAGTGGGGTGAGGAGAGACTGGAGTGCCTCGAAGCCCAATGAGGATTTTCATCCTTGCTCAAGATCTGGTGATTGACAAATCAGCCACTCTGAGCCAGTGTGCTGTGTAAGCACAGCTCTGAGCTGAGGGCTTTCCAAAATGAAGAATGAAAGAGGCTTTAGAACAAAAAAGTGTTAATTCATAGTACTTCCTCATATAGAGACCTTGTTCTTTATTTACCTCATGCAGTGCCTTAGGCAGGCTTTCATGAAAGAGAAGCCTTTATTTTTTTCTTTCCTATGTTCAATAAGTATATTTGATTGTATTTACCATGAACATTCCTTGTATCCTTAGTTGCACCTGAAGTGCTCAGTGCAGAAACCGGACAGGAGTGTAGAGGACCATTGGCACTAACATGTATCTTCTCCCTCTGCTTTGTTTTCCCCCGGCTTATATTTGAGGGAAGCCTTTAAATGTTTGTGGCAACCACTCCCCTGGCCACTATAAGAGACCAGACTTTTAATTGAATTTCTGTTGGAGGAAATACGGTACATAAAGTAACTGCATTTATTTTAGAATCATTTCTTGCTATGTCTCTTACCCCTCTTCTGTACCCCCTACAGGCAACCCCCCTCTCCCTAACCCTTACGGGGATACCAACCTGACAGCCCCAGTGATGCCTGTGCAGCAGCTGGTAGCAGAGATCCTGTTTGTGAGGACCAGCTATGTGAAAAAGATCATCGAGGACTGCAGCAATTCTGAAGAGACCGTAAAGCTGCTTCGGTTCAGCTGCTGGGAGAACCCCCAGTTCTCCTCCACTGTTCTTAGTGAGCTGCTCTGGCAGGTGAGAAAAAAATCATTGGATGCGAACAATCATTTATCGGTTGGAGGCTTACATGTATGGTTCTAAATGAGGGTTTTTCTATGCACAGGTGGCATACTCCTACACCTATGAGCTGAGGCCTTACTTGGACTTGCTGCTCCAAATCCTTCTCATTGAGGACTCCTGGCAGACACACAGGTCCGAATGATTTGTCAGTGTGTACATTATAGGTGCTGTGATGTTTTTTAGGTTATCAACATTTAAGTTTTTCCTCAACCCCGTTTTGTTTGGTAGGATCCACAATGTACTGAAGGGCATTCCTGATGACAGAGATGGGCTTTTTGACACCATCCAGCGCTCCAAGAACCACTACCAGAAACGGGCCTACCAGTGCATCAAGTGCATGGTGGCTCTCTTCAGCAACTGCTCTGTGGCTTACCAGATCCTACAGGTATGCTCAGTGACAGAGCTGTCTCCTGTTGTCACATGGATTACACAAAATGCCACACAAAGCAGGAAATTTATGATATGAAACGTCCAAAACGAACTTGGGTGGAACCAAATAAAGCCAAAATCCCTGTTGATTTGACCAAGTTAGTTTATCCTAATGAGTAATTGCTTCCTCAATTAATTGTTTTTTCATATCCCTATCATACTCGATACAGAATTCTTGCATCTCAGGCAAAAGACACTTTTTTTTTGCTTTACTCTGCCCTAGGACCCCACTGAAACAATCGGAACCGTGTTAAAAGTATTTAACAAAAATAAGAAGAACCTGCACTTAACACACTGTTGTTGTATTGTGTGGAGCTATATTTGCTAATCAGGTTGTTCATTTTGTGCAAGCAGAGTAATGGTGACCTGAAACGAAAGTGGACGTGGGCAGTGGAGTGGTTGGGTGATGAGCTGGAGAGGAGGCCATACACGGGGAACCCACAGTACACCTACAACAACTGGTCTCCTCCAGTTCAGAGCAATGAGACCTCCAATGGCTATTTCCTCGAGCGTTCACACAGTGCACGTATGACACTTGCCAAGGCCTGTGAACTTTGTCCTGAGGAGGTAAGGCTGTTGACAAT
>CAAKHG010018646.1:10500-32661 GCA_901007715.1 Dactylopterus volitans
GAACTATTACTGGCTGCTTAAAAAATAAGTTTTCTCATAAAACACAAAGTGCATTTAAGTCAAGTGCGTTTTAACATTTCTCTGTAGTCCTACAACATAATGGTGTATCAGAACAAAGGTGGACATAGTCCGTGTGGTAACCACAGGCTATTAACATCAACAAATGCACCAAGAATTGCAAAGTGAAAAACATATATAAACATTGTTACGAGCCCATCGAACTTCTTGAGGCAAAATGGCAGGTTTTTCTTGAAAAAGACTAGCATCTCTGCTTTATCGCAGTGAAGTCTGTTCACCTTGCCATCGAGAGCATGAGCTGCAGCACTCTCGCTGTCAGTGCTTGTGCATGGAGCAGACTTGCGTGCCATCTTTTCCAGGTCAGGAAAGCGGCCTTGGTTACTTCTCCAGTAGGGAAGAGGGTCATCACTTCTGGGAATGGGAACTTCAGACAGATAACCATCTAACTGTTGAGCTTGTCGTCTGTCAGACATTTGAGAAAGATTTGAGAGATTTGATTTAAATGGGGCCAGTGCATAAATAAACGTTTTGTTAGGCAGAAAAAATTAAGTGACAGTAAGTCAGAACAGAGTAGCTTACCTATTATAGGGGACACTCTTTTGTAGAATCTCATCAGACATGTCAGACAATGAGGGTGCGTGCCCTTCATCTGGCGCAGAGAGCTCTGCTCTCCCTCACCTGTGCTGTGCGTTTCTCCGTCTCCGTATCCAACGTGGCCTGGATCATTTCTTGTGCGTGCTGCTTTATCCCCAAATCCAAGTAATGATCCTTTTATGGCGCAGATCAAGTACACTCGGGATGAAATGCAGGGGCTCCAAGTAGATCTCAGTGAAACGTATGTTGACAGACTCAAGAGTGCACGTTCGATTGTTTTCACTCCGTTTTCCGTCTCAACCTCTTGCTTAGAAGACACTTTAGCGCTCCACTGTTCCAATGTGTACTCACATCTTGTTGGAACCGTTTCATTTCTGTTCCAAACTGCTCTTGTGTAGACTTTAAGCGGGAATAGGCCAGCTAAGGATGTTTAAAGTGTCCAACAAATCTTTTGCCTATGGCCAACACGTCTTTATCGCTACGCTGAGACAGCAGTCTCCTTTGTTGACAGCCAAATGTAGTGTGTGGACAATGCACCATATTCCTTTAAGCTGGCTGTCTTCTATCGCTCTTGCCATATTTCTTCCATTTTCACTAGCTATTGCATGCACTTTAGATCTTTCGATATGCCAGGTATCAACGTTCAACGTTTACAAAAATTTCTACACATGTACACGTTGTTGATGAATTTTGACCGTACTTGCGCTATATAACCAATAGAGGGCTTCATCTCTCCATTCATAGGCCTCAATCCCATTAATTCAAAGCCGTTTAAGTAGTTGACAGATAAACATTTATTGATCAAGTCACTAAGAGTGCACATATTATTCTCCTGAGTAAGTAAGTATTGGTATAGCTTTGACACCCTAGAGCTAATTGTCGCTCTGCAGGGAACTTTGTAGCCTGGCTCTAGATATTTCATTAGTTTTAAAAATATGTCGTCTTCGACAATTGACATGGGCTGCGTGTAAGTTGTTGATAGCTGTTGAGCTTGAAGTCAGTGTCAATCCATTGTGCGGTTAGACTGAGCATATGGTGAGGCTGACGTCTGAGCTCCATATGACTGATGAAGCTGATGGCTGAAATATCTGCAGCTAGAAGATGATGGATGTGAATTGGATCGACATTATACAGTTCTGGTAAACATGTCTGAGAATTGCCTTCTGCATGGCATAGCGGGACTCAATGTGCTCGACCAGTCTACAAAATCCCACGTCCTCTCCGACAGAACAGCTGATCGTCTAAGGCAATGAATTCCATAATCTTTCCTGCAATGACCTTAGCCTTAGCAGAATCACTGGAAAACGTTCTTGCCCTTTCAAAACATCTGTGCCACGTTCTTCTCATACTCAGCATGATGATCGGGATGTTTTGATTTCAGGTGGTAAATTCAACCTGACTTAGAGTAACTCTTTGCAGATGCACCCCCTCTTGAGATTTCAGCAGTCAGCACTTTACAATTTGACTATCCTTTCTCTGATATATTGAAATACGCCCACACTGCAGCATGATGGCTCCAATCCAGACAGGCACGTGCTGGCTGTGGTTTTTGCTTGTGTCAAAAGTCCTTCAGCAGAAAATTTTGGGTGGCCAAAATTTCGGTGCATCTCTATTAACACTTGTTCATGGGTTGTTGGGGGGTTTTTTTCCCCACCAATTTCCCCACCATTTTCATTAGTGGTGGTGGAACAATTTGGGTGTCCTAATGATCCCAGGAACTCTGTTGTCAGGGCAGCAGCCTCTGGTAGTGTCTCCCATGGCAAATTGGTCTTGAGTGAGGGGTCAGAAAAAAAAACATCAAAGGACCAGTGTACAGCCCCACCCTTCTCCAGGCCTGGAGCAAGGCCTGGGGTCCGGCCTAAGGCAGAGACATGGGTCCGTCCTCCAGCAGGTCCACCATCTGCAGGAAGAACCGTATGGGTCTGGTGCAATGTGGATCGGACAATCGAATGCAACACGTTCTTAAAAAAGTCTCATTAAGACCATATTGTCAGGAACATCGGAAGGCTGTTTCTGCAACTTTGGCACAAAGGTTCACTTGGATTCCAGTATGATCTGATTAGAAGGTCAAAGGTCAAATACACTGTGACCTCAGTGTTTGTCATAACTCATACACTGATAACGAAATATCAAACAAATGTCTGATTAGATTCTTAGAGTGATGACCAGTTTTAAAATGAAAGTTTATACATTTTTTCTTCAAATTACAACTATACAGCTAACGCCACCTGTGGGGAAAAATAGGTGTTCTTTAAGCTTTTTCCAATGTTTGAATATATCCCTCATAGTCTCAGCATCACTCCAAGGACCGGAAGACCGCACAGACCCAACAGCAGGGCTGTTCCAGTATGATTCTGTCTCGTCAACTGGTGAGAGCTGCTACAGAGGATGAGCGCGAAGAGTTGTGTGAAAGCCTCGACAGCTCTGCCAGTAACTCCACGCACAGTCTTACCGGCCTGCCTGCTGCTGCCAGCCTTGCTCCCTTCCCTCAGCAGCCCAGCACCAGGGTGAGGACTCTCCACCCCTGTTTCTTTCCTAGCTTCTGTCCTTGCATCCTCCCTTTTCAGCTCAGCTGCTGAGGCCTTGTAACACTAATGTCTTTCTACCACTTGCCTTATTTGTGCTTCAGTGTTCAACATAACTGTTTTGTTGTAATATGTTAAGTATGAGCTTCACTGAATTCCACTAACCAACTCTGATTTACGTAAAACCTATTTTAATCTCTTATTTTAATCTCTCAACCGTGGCATTACTTTAAAATCACTATGAGTTCAGTACTAATCTGTTTTACCCAGTAACAGCCTACTTTACTCTTGTTCAGACTTCACAATTGTTGCTGGTAAACAGAAGTTACATGTTACCTGTTCTACCAGTTAGAGTCAAAAAAAGAATGTTGTTTACTGCAGATTCAGTCCAACCTGTTACTGCCCTGCAGCGTTTCCCTTTTAAACAGATGCGTGTATAAAAGTGAAGCGCCTGAAACCTGCATTCTTCCCAATGGCCAGCAGGAGGCTCCAATGGTTGCAAACGTGATTGAAAAGAGTATTTGTCTCTTGATATATAAACGTAAAATCTACTTTCAAGTCTTCAGTACAGCATGACTTTCATTATGTAAATTATGGTGCATTAACACTGAAACAATAGTCACTACTACGGCAACCTGTTTGTGTCTGTCAGATCCACACGCTCCTCCGGTTACGGCCACTTGTAAATGCAAAAGACCAAAATGTGGAAAATGGGAGGTCACACACTGATGAGTGACAGCAGACTGATTACATCCTGTGTCTTTATACAGTTTATCATGTGAACTTTGAAAAAAAGAAAAGAAAAATGAAACAAATGATTGTCAGTGGAGCTCACCAAAGCAGTGGTCACACTGAGCAATTGGTCTCTGGACCTTATTTATGAGTGCCCACAAAGATTACAGCACATTGCTATGACGCTGTTGCCTCATAGCAAGAAGGTCGCAGGTTTGATTCCTTGCCTGGGATCTTTCTTTGTGGAGTTTGCATGCGTGGGTTCTCTCCGGGTACTCCCATCTTCCTCCCACCTCTAAAAGCATGCTGAGGTTAATTGGCTGAGGTTAATTGCCCGTAGGTGTGAGTGGTTGTCTGTCCTTCATGTGGCCCTGCGATGAGCTGGCGACTCGTCCAGGGTGTAACCCCGCCGTTCGCCCCTTGTCAGCTGGGATCGGCTCCAGCACGACCGCGAGCCGTAACCCAAGTAAGCGGAAGATGATGAGATGAGATCTCATTTCAGATTCTGGTCCTCCTCAAAGATGATCCTGGTTCTAGAAATTTCAAGGATACCCTAAGGATACTGCTCTAGTCGTTCACTGAGACCATGATTTCATATCTAAATCTGCCATATTTGTTATGTGTTCCTGACCTCACTTTACAACTATGAGTAAATATTAAATCATAAGTTTCTAAGGTTTCATTCCTTTTTCATAGAAAATGAAGTTTTAGCTGAACCAATTGTTATTCCAGAGCAGTAGGCGAGTGCAGCCTATTTATATATTTTCCCACTTTAAATCCCATTGACTTAACATTTCCTGGAAAAGTGAATGTGGTTTAATATAGACTTTTAAAAATAATCATATTGTGAAGTTGATACATTGACACGTCTTGCAAATGATGCTGAGATTCACAGTATTTCATGACAGTAGTTTTTCCATGAATTTTAAGGAAATGCAATTGTGTAACCACCCCACTTAACAGTGGAGCAACAAGAGGTCACAAACTACAAAAAAGTGGTGCTGGACATCAAATGAGAGAAACATTAGTCTTTAGGAGTAGATGTGTTGTTCCGTTGCTGTTTCCATATTCAGAATATCAGTACAAACATACCTGTTGTTGCTACTACCAACCATGTTTTCATATTTGAGCAAAGGCACAGGGCATTGAATCACATGATCAGTTATGTGACTCCCAAGTTCACCGTGTCAGTGTATTCCACATAAGTGTTTTCAACTATCCACATTTCCAAAAACCTCCTGAAGTGAGCATATGAACTTTTATGGACGTTTGAAGGTTTTTCTAATGTCCATGTTTCCATCAAGCTTTTTTAATGCAACATTTATGTGTAGTTGATTTGGATATGTATTTATCTGGTGCTATAATGAATGAAAGGATAAATCTTTGGACAATAACAGTGTTTCTCTTTTTTTCTGCGTTTAGGATGAAGAGTTTCCAAAGATGGTTCCTGTAAACGGTAAGTACTTGAACACACTCACTGGTCCTACAGTGGAGGATTAAGCCTCAGTTCTAACAGTGACTCAGCAGATACTGATCAAACATCTTGTTTGCAGGCGAGCAGTCTTTGAGGAACTGCTTTGAATATTTTGAAGAGATCGACATCGACTACCACAAGAGATTTTTCCGCCATCTTGGCATTGCCGACAATGTGATCAAAAGCAAAGAGCAGCTTCCCTATGAGGACAAGATCCACGAGCTGCTCAACATCTGGGTGGAGAAAAAGGGGAGAGAAGCCAGCCTCAATGACCTGCTCAAAGAGTTACTTGACTTGAATCAGAGGCGAACTGCCGAGAACGTCAAGGAGAACGCCATCAAAAACGGCGATTACGTCTGCGATGAGTCACAACAGATCAGTTGTTCTGAGTGAATCTTTATCACTTAAAAGCATCTGATCTATGCGGCCTGAAAGTTAAAGCATCATCCAGGAGGGTTTGTTGTATCGACATGGCAGGATTAGTTTTTCCTTAGTCAGCCAGTAGAAAAAAAATTGCACGTTCATGTTCCTGTTGCGCGGCATATGCACGACGCGCACACCTGCGTGCCATTGAGCACACTTCATGGTGAAAACTCGTCTCACTGAATATTTTTCAGCGTGACGTGAAGTATTAAATATTTATTGTCTTAGTTTGACAATTTTTAAATCCTCAGAAGTGTTTCACAGAAGGACTGAGTTGCCTTCAAAAGGTTGAGTTTAGACGCTCAGGTATACTCGTGTGCACCTGTCGTCACGGTTGCACTGACTGACCACATGAATGTCTAGTTATTACTGCAGGCACATTTATCATGATGAGCTGTAAAGTTGATGATTTCATTCAAACACAATGCTACATGACTCCATGGCTGCTCTGCTGATGGTTTACTTTAGTTCAGTCTCTTGTCTGGTGGTCGTTTTAATAACAACCACAACATGACTCTTTGGTTTGGCATTTGATCATAGTAGCAGATTTTATTCCGTTACTATGCCTCATGAAGTATTCCTGCAATTCCTCATTCAAACTGGAAACTTCCCAGTATGACTGATGGTGACAATGTTACTCAGGACTGTTGGTAGCTGATTGCTACTGCAGCTTCTGTTTCTTGTTTAATTTCCTTTTTTTTAATTCATATTTATATGTGCTGCAGTAGAGATATTAAGGTACAAAGCTCCACTGAAATTGTCTTGTATTTATTGTTACTTAATTTGAATTGTTGAGATTCAGCCGAGAAGCTAATAGGGAAAACTCTTCTCTGTTTTCTTACAAAGTCAAATTGTATTGAACTTGAACTAAATATTTAATTGTTTCAGTGTGCTGCCTAGATGTAATATTCACAATGCTTTCCTGTCCAGTTCAGTTCAATACATAACACATTTGAAGGCTAATCTGGTTTATGTTTCCCACGCTGACAGTACTCTTACTTGGTAGGTGAGGTTTATACCAGCTGGTGAAAGCTATTTCACTGATGGGTACCATAAACGTCTGCACCCCCGGGGTGGTCCAAGGATGTGCCCCAACTCTTGTCACAGGAAAAATAAATGGGAATTTTTACTCTTGGGATCAGTTGGATGTTTTAACATGATGCTGTTGATCAGAAGTGATGATTCAGCAGATTCCTTTCGAACCTAGATCGCTGCCTTAGGCACCTCGACGGAAGGGTTACCCAGATCGGGATCGGGTGGATCTTTTGGTACCATCTACTACGAATGGCATTTTAAATGCAAAAAAATTTGAACTGCTTGGTGAAAACGGGGCTTTACACTGTGTGCTAGCTTGCAAAATCTTGCTTAAAAGTATGCCAACTTAAGTGAAGATTTGATTTATATTTGTTTTCATTGAGAATGAGATCAAATGAAATGTGAAGAAAGTGGAATGTTTGCATTTTTGAAAGAATATTAAATAGAATTCTAAGTCATGTTTGGCCTTTTTATTTTTTACTCTTAATACACAAACTTAACTTTAAAGTTGACCTGAGAAAACATCTCAACAGTATCAGCCATCTGTGTTGTGACTTGGTGTATTCCACAAACCATAGAAGTTGGAATTGGAATTCGAGCTGAGAAAAATGTCATGTCTGGATTTCTCGTGCTCCAGTGGGCGCAAGTCACTGTCGACCAGCTCTAGCCAGTAATTGTCATTAATCTCGGTTTATAACAAAACATTTTTTGGTATTTTGCACATCAACACTGTAGCAACTTATCCAGACATATAAAGTTAAGTAAAACTAGCCTAGTTTTACTGGAGCTTACAAAAATTGAATTTTTGAGTTTGAAATCCAAATTCAAATTCCTCCTGATATTCCTTGTGTCACAGGGAATTAACAGTGCATTCCCAATTTTCCGACTGGGAATGTACTGTTAATTCCCTGTGACACAAGGAATATCAGGAGAAATTTGAATCCTTATAAAGCGACCCACCTGAATCTAGGGCTTCACTTATCAATGAACTCTTACCAGCAGCTCAAAACCTCTGGATTTAGTCAAGAGAAAACATTTGAAGTAACAAACGCCTGTAAAACACTTAGGTAACATGCTAATGCTAACAAGCTAATTACGATCTTATGTAAGATTTGTCTAGAGAATGTTGCACTCTTATGATCTGAACTTGGTTCTAGCTTTCTTAAGCAAGTTTCATATTTTGTTTTACAGACATAAAATGACTGAATTTGATTTTTAAAAATTTAAAGACATTGGGATTTTTTTTTCTTTATCTGCATATATTTTTGAATTTGCAGTATGGCTGGAGATGTCAGCTCAAAGGATAACGGCTTGATAGCAGCTGGCTGAGCAGTTGTTAGTGCGTAGAGAACAAGTGCTGATAACGGCTGACAAAGAACTGCTCTCCATCATGACACCCTGCGAGTAATTGTTGGACCTTAACCTTTATCTCTTAATGAGAATATAACAGTTAAGCCTACAATAGCAGATACAAAACAAATGTGATTGACAGTGGCTTCTCCATTTACACGACAAATTTCTGTACTATGACATGTTGCAATTAATCTCAAGTGTACTCATGAACCGGTTTATGAAATGTCAACCATGCGACATCTTCATTAGTCTCAAAGATAGTCCATGAAATATCAGATTTTAAATATCAGAAAATATTTTACTCAAAAAACTTAACAGCAGACTACTTTTTTTGTTGTTTGTCCAGTTTGGTAGATTTGCTTTGCTAAGTCTTATACTGATACACTGAGGAATACGTATGATTAAAAAGGGTTAATTCATGTGCATGGATGGTGACGGTGAGTGTGTGACTGTAGGCCACTGACTTTTGACCCTGAGTGAAGCTGCATCCTGTTCACAGAAGTTAAAAGGATGAAGTTAACAAAACTAGATGTGAAAAAAAAAATGTTTATGGAAATGAGAATTGCAACAGTTTCATAATTACTGAGCTAAAATTATAGAGAAAAGATACTTCTGAACTGATACAAAATGGTTATCTGCTAATTACATTTGAATATACTTCCCCATTGAATTAAATTGATTAATTACTCCAAACTAGGACCTGGAGATACACAACTACATCTCACCTCAGAAGCAGTGTGACACAATAGTTTTGACTTTTTGGAGTCTTGACGAATTATTCCTTCAAAACCTCTAAAGCTGCTCAAAATACAGCTGAAAACCAAACTTAAAAATAAACTAAATTAAAAAAAAAAAAATACAGAGCAAAGATGAAAGTTGCTGCTGAGCTCCTAGGTGTTAGCGCCTCCTGCCAAGATTGACATCTGGAGCATGGATGCTGTGAGGGGCGGGTTTGGGCCATTAGCCATGTCATTAACATTTAGCTGGAGCGACACACTGAAGCTCTGCATTCATCACTTCTTCTTTCTGCAGTTTGCCGTCTCATTGTTTCCTTCATTCTTCATCCAGCAGGTTGAGTGTTGGCTGCTCTCGTGAAAAGAATCTCTTCGTTACAACCATTATGAATGTTCATGATTGGTTCTACCATCAATACTGGTCCTTCGGAGTGTAGCGTTTAATGGCTCTGTCACACTGCTGTAATTAAAAAGCTTTGTGACTTTTGCATCAAATGACAGCTTGTTAGGAAGATTATTACAAATAATGTTGTGGCTATCCAATGCAGTTTATTAAAGATGCAAGAGCTTGGCCATCAACGTAGATTACATACAAATGTATCTGACTGAAATTCAGCTCTTCCTTTACGGTTTTACAATCGTGACGCAAGTTGGCAACCAGTCAGACTTTACAGGTGTTCCCTCAAGTTCCCAGGCAAAACGGAGATGTGACTGATGAATGCCTCAGTGAGTTCTCTATTAATCGTCACATCTGTTTGGGTAATTTTTAAAACAAACAATGGCCCTCATTTATTAAGTGAACGTTCGGCAGAAAAACGTGCGTACGACCATTTCCACGCAAGCTTTGGTATTTATCAATTTGAGCGTAAGCTATGAGCCGATCTCACGTCACATCTGAGCTCGTCTCCACAAAATCTGAGTGTGGATCTATGGTGCAGTACATATTAAAACAAATAAAACAAAATAAAATGATTTTTTTTTAAAAAGCCCATGTTTTTACTGATACCACTATTTTGTAAAATAAAAAAAAATATGTTTGACTGGCAAACCTTGCTACCGAGCAGGAGCGCAGATTCAACTGCACACACACTTACATGGGTCACAGTGGAGCGCTGTTTCGGGCTGCTCAAGGGCAGATGGCTCTGTCTAGGACCAGCAGGGGGAACACTACTGTAAACATCAGTTTTGAGAAATATCGCATTGGGCAATGGATGCACTTTTCCATGTGCCGGCGCAGCCAGAGGAGCCGATGCCCAGGGAACCGCGGCCAGCACAGCCTCCACTGGGGGCTACACGGAGGAGACAGGAGCTCATTCATCACCTTTAAAATGTATAGTATACCTTAAATTTTTGCAAATGCGCTGCAGTATTTAATCAGTAATGCGATTCAAGTATCCAAGGTGAAATTGGTTAAAAGCATTCGAAACACAGACAATGGACAACATTTAGGCATTTAAACATTTTATTAAGGCTTTTTTAGGGTTCCGTTAATGTCTATTCATGTGTTATTTATTGCCTCAAGCTTTTAGGCTGTGGATGAATAAATGATACATTTAAATTATCATTAGACATAGGTTAAGTTAGTTATAGCGAATTTCATTCAGACCCATCCGAGTCCGTTCCTATGGCAACGCTATTGACTGCCTCCATCAATTTTGATCACATCTTATTTTTGACGCAAGGATGCTGATTTCCATCCAGGAAAAAGTTGTTTTCTTGCCAGTGTTTCTTCTCTCCACGTTTGACCTCAGTGGGCGAGGCCTCCTAACCAGGAATATTTAAGGGCGTAACCACGGGTGTAACTTGTTAATGACGATAGAAGTCCACTTTTAGAAGTCCGATCGGATGCTGACTTGGGGAAGCCATGTATCCCAGAATGCAATGGCATCAATGCACGGACGATCGGCAACAAGCGGCGGATGACGTGCGGCGGATGACGTGCGGCGAATGACGTGCGGCGAATGACGTGCGGCGATGTCGCCGGCGACAACAAACTCCACAAACTCCCACAACTTTGCGCACCATTCATCTTTTATATGCGGGCTCGCTCAAAAAAACACTCATTTAAAATATAAACCTTACATGTCTATAACCAATATATACATTAATATATGAATTGATACATAGATAAACAAATATATATTTATATATGAAATATTTAAACACGGAATGAGTTGTGGTTGTTTTATATGATACACTCTGTAGGTGGTGATGCCTATGCGCTTAGCACCACCCGCCATTCACACAGAAGAAGAAGAGGAGCGCCGCTATTCCAAATGCAAGGACCGGACTTGCGAACTTGTGTACTTCTGGAATTTGAACTGGTGGCAGACTTCCCAAGTCTGAACTTCCAAAGTCTGCGAGTCTGGACTTGCAGACTTGAGATTTGAGAAATGGCTGTGAAATAAAAGGAAGGGGGGATGCTCGCTAGCGAGTGAGCTAACTAGCTAACTAGGACTGTGTTGCTTTGCTGATGAGCATCATTGAGCAGAGGTGGGAGCGGAGCCACATTTATATTTGTAAATACCTGAATACTAAATAAGGAAATACAGTTACATTCAAGCCATTCCAAGGCTTTGGAGGATTTTGTTTATGAAACAAACCTGAAAATATGTGAAAATATGCCACATTGAGTCACAGAGATGAGTCTGAAAGAGATTTAAAGGGGCCATATGCTAAATCCACTTTTTCAGGGTTTACGATCAGAAATGTGTCACCGACAAATCTATGGACCCTCCCAAGATGCAAAAATTCTGTCCTCCCACTTTCTTTCTCTCCACCTTTCTGCACCTTTTCCCATGTCTATGTCAAACCACTGTATTCCAATCCTGCTCCCTTTGTTGCATTCAGAGAGGCTGAGTGCCTCAAGTAACAATTTGTCAAGCAGCTACTATAAGAAATAAGTAACGCAGGAGTGGACTATTCAGGTTCTACCTTTGCTGTTTGGCGCTGGATAATATAACATTTATACATGAAATATCAAAACATCCAACTCAACACTACAATGAGGACAAAACGGACAGCATCACGTGAATGCAGAATTGTTGCATACCTTTCATCACACAACAAAGAGCTCAATTCACGATTTCATGTCTGGTGTACAATATTATGCGTCATCGGAATAACAAATGCTACTCTAGTATCTCTCTGTGTTTACCTCACAGAAGCAGATCTGCAATAAAACCCCCATTTTGAAAACACTGACCTCTGCTTGAGAGTCCACTCTCTGTTTCTGTGACATGTAAGCCCAGCAAATGGAAATCAGGCCTGCATGACAGCTGCAGACCGCAGGTACAAACATTACTGTGAGAAAAACATAAATATGTTGACACACAGAAACAAATAAGATGATTGCAGCATTTTTTTTTTTTAACTTAAGTACTTCAGCTAGTTTAATTGTGCGCTTTGACTTATGTTAAATGTAAATGGCTGTTCTCTGAAATCAGTCAGATAACAGCTATATGCAGATATGCCAGTATGTCTTTAAACATCTTAAAGGTCAACTGTGAAGAAGCAGGAGCCGAATTTGATATGCATAACTGCGTTTCCAGCCCATTCGACTTCCTTTACTCTGATTGACTGTTCTATCGAACTCAGGAGTGGTGCCTCCTCCACACAGGCCACCATATTTACATGCATTGTAACACCAACTTTTGTTGTTTCAAGCCATAAAAAAAAAATCATTTTTTTTAGCTAGTAAACTGCTTAGTCATGATAGAATTAGGCCGGACCTTGATACCGTAGCTCCATTTTCTTATCACTACTTTGCAGATTCTGACTCTGAATGACATCACCAGCTCAAGGACGAAGTGGATGTGCCTTGTCCACAGTCTGTGGTTACTTGTTCGTTTGTTTGTTTACAGGAACAAAATGTTTTACTTTTTATGCCAAAATGTTACCGTATTTTTCATATTCTCTCTTACTGCTTTGTTTATGTATATGGTAAAGGAATATTACACAAAAAGTTATGAAAAATACAAATTATACTCATACTAATATTTAACCATTTAGATTTTTTTTTTTTATTTGCCCAGGTTCTTATGTATTGGTTTGATTATTAAGTTTATGGGGACCATGTTGCATTGATACAGACAGTGTCATACTTAGAAACTTATGGCCACTAACCAGGCGTCCACGACTCCTCTTGCTGCCTCTGCTCCGCTCCACCTGTCGGCCACTCCCACCTCATCAGCCCTAACTCTGTGCACCTGGCAAACACTCGTTCACTCAGCGCTGCATTTAAGCCCGCCCTGCACCTCCACTCATCGCCAGATTGTTCTACTGCTTCCATGCGAGACTTTCCATCACTTTTTTCCTGTCTGATCTCCCGGTAACTGTTGGCTGGCCCTGGAGGAGTGGCGCCATTATTGTGGAAATCAGAGTGGTGACCGGAAGATGGGGAAGCAGACACAGAGACACGCTGAAGACTCAGATGACTTATGTTGGAGTAATAAATTTACTGATATATCAGGAGAAGTGACACCAACAGAACAGCAGTTCATGCAGCAACGCTGGCATCAATTCTGAGGATTCTCTCATGCAGTTGGTTTATATAATAGAGTACAGACTAGATTAGTCAGCACAGAATAGACAATAACTAACTTTGACTAGTATCTACTACAGTGGTGTTTGTATGTCTGCCATATTAGGACACTTTGAAACCAGTTCACAGCTGCAAAGAGATGCTATATAGGGGAAAGGTATTTTCTCTCGCAGTTGGAGGGGACCAGACTGCCGTTCCTGGTTTGGACTGATCATAAAAATCTAGAATACATCTAGTCTGCCAAGAGACTGAACGCCTGTCAAGCCCGCTGGTCCCTCTTCTTCATTCGGTTCAACTTAGTTAGTGGTTAGCTGTTGAATGTAGGGTAGCATTTAGCTGCTTGTGAGAATGTGTTGCAACGGCAGTCAGACAGTTAGTGGTTAGCTGTTGAATGTAGGGTAGCATTTAGCTGCTTGTTTGTGGAGACCAATGGGAAGGATAAGTACTGTAAAAAAAATAATTTTCGTGGTTGTAAGCAGTTATCAACCACCTGTACATGGCTGATAATTTGACCTGATGTAGACCCTCGCCACATAGAGACACCATCAGATGTCCACCTTTGCTGTGGAACACAAATACACTAAATAGCCGTTACAAGTAATAGTTGGATTTTGTCTTTCACGTCTGCCTCACTTAGCATCTTCTTTCCCAGTTTCCTGTGATTGTTGTTGAGACCCCAAGAAGCCCAGCTGCTGCTTCAATGAATCAGCTCCCATTTTGTGATAACAGCTCCATCACTTCGCTACAGCTGCACCAGGGACTCTCATGGAGCTGAGGGCGGAGATCCAAAAGCTCCAATGAGTGTGACTGTGAACCAAAAGGCCTCTGGGGTCTCATCGAGTGGAGATATTACCACTGGTTTCCTTTGAAGAAAGCAGGAAGTGGCTGTTTGATTGCTGCAGCAGAACATAATACAACAGGGTCCACTGATTCGAGACTTTGCACCTCAGTTCATAATAATACTTTAGATTTTGTATTACACAATCCTGCTAACATATTCCAGAATGTTTTTTATGTGCAATTTTGAGTGAATGAGGCCTGATTCTGCTGAAGGCTGTTGATCATCCCTCCGTTCAAGCCAAGAAAATAACACAGCTTCGTGTCAAGTATACTATTAATCAGTGTTGAGAAATGAGCCAATCAAATAACTTCTGTGATATTACAAAATCTACTTCACTGGACTGAAAGCACCAGAAGTGGAAATAAATGCTGAAATATGAAGAAATGGGAGGAAGGAGGAAGATATAGGCTCTTCTATGGGGGACTAAGGGACTTTAACTGTCTGAAGAATATGAATTTGTTTCACTGATGTAACTTAAACTGCACGGAATAAGTTGTAAAAGGTAGAAAAGGTCACTATGACAGAGTTCAGGATGACTTTCTCAGAAGCTCATTTCTGATTCACTGCCAACAAAGTGTCTCCACCTGGCAGATCAGTGTAACATCACAGATTTGAGTACTGACTCGAAAAATTTGCCTCTGGACAGAATCGTTCTTTGCTTTATGCCATTATACAATCACCCAAACTGGGACTCAACTCGGACTGCGGGTCATTTAGTCTTTGAGAATGGCAAGCTTTCTCCTCAGGGTTACTGCCAGTTAGCATCACAAATAACATCCTATAAAATGACAAATCTCTCAAACAGATTCAGTAAAAACATTATGCTCCTTTTGAAAGGGGAGTTTATTTCAGGGCTGTTGTAGTATACTTCACTAAAACTGCAGTTTTATTGTTTTGGCTGATTGATCTATCTGTTAAGTCAATTATACTTTATTAATCCCTAGGGAGGGTTCCCTCAGGGAAATTAGCTAATTTGTTAGCTAAGTTGTTAATAATAATTAACAACTGAATGTCATTGTAATAGTAATTACAATTATTTGGAAAATGCAAGAATGTAATGGTCAGAAGAAATCAGATGAGGCTTTCGGTTGAACTAGATTTTATTGAGAAGGTGTTCCAGTGCATGTCTTGTCTATTCCTTGTTGGTCAGCAGGGGCCCCCGGCTCATTTTTGCCAAGCGGAAAGATAAAATTAAACTTAATAGGGGCAACTGTACATGGAGAGAAATCTCAACAGAAATTATTAATTTCCTTTTAATTATCTTACATTTTGTGTGAAAACCTTTTGTCTTTGTATTTTAAAAAATCAAGTTTGATTTTTTTGTTTAGGGGACCTCAATCTTATACTTATTTTGTTTTGTAAATGAATGATGAACATTTTTTATGCAGCAGTCTTCGGTTGTGGCAATCAAACAGACAACTTAAATGAGCTGCTAAGCGACTGAACTTCCTCCAGGTGGAGCTGAAAGATAGCAGATGTCGACAGGTTTGTGGAGCAGCTGCAGCTTTTTCATGATCACAGACAACAACCACAAAGCCATTAAGGAAAGCGTGCATCACTATAGTCTTTATTTTAATTGTTGTATGACTGTAATAATGTCCCTTCTTTTATTGTAGTTGATAATGCAAATGAATGCATAAGCTTTTCTCTGCTAAACTTTGAGCAGTGCAAACAACCTTATTTCTGCAAGTTGATTAAGTTATCACATTTATCAATCGATCAACACTTTTCACACAGATTATGTAATTTATCAAATCAAAGCAATTAAAACCCTCCACTATCCCTTATCACAATTCAACGTGCTTTAGAGAATGCATAGAAACATATTCCAAAAAACAGTTAATATCATAAAAATACAGACAACTAAATGGTTAGAACAGGCAGAAGGAAACACTTAAGACAAAGCTTTAAGATGAAATATTGAAATAAAGAAAAAAGAATTCAAACTAATATATGAGATGTTCGAAATAATCAAAAACTAGAATTTGAATGACAGTTAAACTGTGGAACAAAATGAATCGAGCTTTGACGACTTTTCCGGGTTGTGTGAGCTGCTTCGCGCTGACAACAAAAACCACATTTCCCACAAGGCCTCGCGCTGCCAACACGGAAAGAGATCAGATAAACTCCTCCACCCGATTTAAGAGAGTTTTAGGCATAGACTGTGCAAGTCTATGGTTTTAGATGTAAATGCTGCGTTTATTCTCTACATTCGTCTTTACTGAAGTAGACCTTGTGAAGCAGGTACACGACCGGACGCCTGGCGAACAAATACTCGGAACGGTGACACACAACGTCCGCAAGCAACGACACGTAACGTATGGAGACTTTTTTTTTTCACGAGACTGCCCTTGACACTTGACATACACAATTAACGTTTCCTCTTTACAACAGACGAAACGCGCAACCTTCAAAAACAATTAAAATCTCTAAATATGTAATTCACCCAAGACGGTTCAAACCTAAAGGCCGAGGGACGACGAAAATTACGTTGATTTTTTTTTTTTTAACCTGACTTTATAACATCTAGGAAGTTCTGAGTGTTTGATAACGCAGGACATTTAAGTCTCCCTGCCGTCCATGTGTCCCACCTCCCGTGAAGGCAGCAAATGCAGCACGCGGGCTCTCCGAGTCCCACACGCGCTTTCACCTCTGAGCTCCGCCCCCTCGGCCGCCTGCGCGCACCTGCGCCTGGAAGCGACGCTTCAGCTGCTGCGCGGAAAGGCGAAGTGAGGCCAGCGGCGGTGAGTGAGTGCCGGAGGCTGGTGGAGGGACGATCACGAGTTCATACTGAGTAGCGTCGCTAGTGCCCTCACTGAGTCAGGCAGCTGTGCTCGAGGTAAGAAAGATGTTGCTCAGGCGAAGGATTTTTCTAGGGAATGATTCAAATGATACTAAAAAAAAAAGAAGCTCTTTTTTCCCCCCATGTAGACAAGTATACATTGTTTAATGACCTTCAGGTGCATTTTCCACTACTGTTGAATGTAACGATGAAATCAGTGGGGCTGTTTGTTTATGATACCATAGCATCTACATGTTGTTGTTACAGCGAGTCTGCCTAGGGATGATTTCAACTGCGATTAAATAGCTTCACATGATCCAGATGTTTTAATCTGTGTAGACATCTTGAGCACCACCACGATGTCAGTGACCCCACCCAACCTCCCCCAGCTATTCATTCTCATGTTTGCGCTCTTTTCAGACCCAGCACACACATTACTGCAGGATGAGGTCCACCGTGAGCTTCTACGTATGCTACCTGCTGTGCCTGTGTCTGAGTGTGGCCTGCGTGGCGTGCGTGTGTCTCTGGAACCGCCATTGGCGCGGCGGTTTTGCCTGGGACGGCTCGGCACTGCAGTTCAACTGGCACCCGGTCCTCATGGTAACGGGCCTGGTGGTGCTGTACGGCAACGGTGGGTGTCTTCTCAAACTTGCCAGGAGTTTCATTTCTGCTTCTCACTTCTCTTCTTTGTCAGAAGGTTCTTACATTACGGGTGCAATGAAATGCATCGTTGCAGGAGCACAGACATGCGGTCACATCCACAGAGACTGTAATTTCCCTCCACCAGCGTGTGCGACATAAATGACATCACATTGTCAAAATGGCTGCTGTGACTGGATATGCTAAACCCCATTCACACATGCAGCCTTTTCCAGCACTTACATGGCTCGTATCTGAGGGCGGGGGGGGGGCATGTGTGAAGGCGACCCAACTGTTCCCACACGGGTAGTTTTTATCCGGATAACAACCACGTCTACTTCCCAGCTAAGAGCCGCAAAGTCTTATGTGTGAATGGATGCCGGCCGCTACACGGGTAAACGCGCAAGTGGTTGCGTCGTTACCTTTTCGCATGGTCGCGGTGAGCCGATCGTGGTGCTCGTGACATCGTCCAACCCCAACTATCCTGGGCGCATTTATTTGTCGTGCCATTCTTAAAGCACCGTAAGGAAGAAGAAGAGGGAGATAAACATGTCTCCAATGTTGAGCGTGTTTTTGTAGATCATTATCTTAATTATAAAATTGGTAACGTACATGCTATGGAAATGCATGATCTGTGAAACTCATCATTTCACGAGACGTCCAATTTCAAAATTTGTTTTATTAAAAAGCAACACTTTTTACACGTTCCTGGACTCACTCGAAATAGCAGACCACCACAACACCACAGCCGCTCTCTTTCAGGGTTCGAGTGGTTTTGTGCTTCGTAGTTTTCGGGTAGTTTTGGTCGCGCTTGCTGCAGCTCGTATTCAAATGTTCCCCATCACATTGGAAAGTTTCGCTCCACTGGTCCTCATCTAAGTTCTCCGGAACACTCGACCAAAACACGTCTCCGTATGTACTCGCCCGCTTCCCCATGCGCGTTTACTCGCCCAGACGGCCTCCGGTGTGACGGCGGCCCGCGGGTCCTTTATATGGCACCATTCTCAGCTGTCTAGCAGCTTCAAACATCATTCTAATGCTGTGCAGTCTGGCAGCCAGCTTACTGAATGTGCTGCTAATTAGCTGAATAGATGTTCAGGCAGCAATCACAGAAGACACCTCACCCGCCAGTGTGTTTACAAAAACAACAGCTGTTCCACTTCCTCCACATGCAGCTCCATCCAGCCATGCCCATAATTACCGCCATCTACTGGATGGTCCCGGTATTGCCAGCATTGGTGGTGCGTGTGTGAATTCGTGCTACCTGGCTATTGTTTGTTTTTTTGAAGGTGGGCATGTGTGAATGGTTATAATCACTTTAGCCAGCAATTTGCAGGAAGCTGTGAAGAGGGCTTTACACTGTAAAAAGTTCTCCCTTTGGACAGACAATCTCATCATGTATGGAGACGTATTCTGCCTAACTTTGCATAGCGATGAAGGAAACCATCATCTGATATTTTGTCAGCTATGTATAAACTTAATTCTTTTGTCACCTTATCTGTGATACATGATATAGTGATATGACGATAGGTATATAGAACTCGACGGCGTGACAGCTGTCATTGGCCAGGCACAAGGCGTAAGGTGCCTAAGCTGGTCAGGTGTCAGACTTGAGCACACTCATGCTCATTTTGCGTCTGTTTCAAATGCTGTCAAACGTCACAGCCCAGGTGCTCCCCATGCAGACTTTACGTTGGCATGGTTGTCAAGCAACACATCCATTATTGGGCCAGTGCAAAGTTCAACAAATCGGTCCCGCACAGACCTCAGCGCAGGGGAAAGGCAGAATGCTCCGTCCGTATGCGTGTTTCATGCCGAGCATAAATGGGCCTTCACAGTACATATAAACTAGATGTCATGGCAACTTTTTAAAAGATCTCCATCACTGCCTGGTGGGTGGGTACAGTGTAGTTGATAAACCCCGCCTCCTGTGTATTAGTGGATCAGATTTGATCCAAACTAGTAATGATACAAACATTTTTTCTCAAAGATGGTTTCTTACATTTCAGGTTTTTTGTTTTTCTTTATCATGCTGATAAGTTTGGTTTTAGTCATTTCATGCGGCTTATCATAAGCTGTGGAGACATGTCCAAACTTATGTTTAGGAATTTAACAAAGCATGTTTAGCATGTTTGATGTTGTACTCCGTCTTCCCCTACAGGAGCCGTGTTGTACCGCGTCCCGCTGACTTGGGGTCAGAACAAACTCCCCTGGAAGCTGCTGCATGCCGTGCTGATGTTGCTCGCCTTCATACTGTCAGTGGTTGGACTTTGTGCGGTGTTCGATAACCACAATCACAACAACATCGCCAACCTCTACTCCCTGCACAGCTGGATCGGAATCACTGCCGTAGCTCTCTTCGCCATCCAGGTACATCGTCATTTACGAGCAGCGTGGTGGTGTGGATCTGTCCTTCACGGCATTTGTTATATGCACCTCTGGGGTTATTGTGTGTCCTGGCATCCAGTGGCTGGCCGGCATGGCCGTCTTCCTCCTGCCTTGCTCCCCGATGGCGCTGCGTAAACTCCTGAAGCCCGCCCATGTGTGGATGGGAGGAAGCATCTTGACGCTCAGCATCGCCTCCTGCATTTCAGGCATCAATGAGAAACTCTTCTTCGTTCTGTAAGTGCTTTTATTTTATGTTGGTTCTTTAAGAGTAAATGCGATTGTAAAATCCTGATTTATTTTTCCTCCATAGCAAAGGGAACAGTAATGGAACGCAGCCGTACTCCAGGCTGCCACCTGAGGCTGTGTTCGGAAATTCCTTAGGAGTCTTGATTGTAGCCTTTGGCCTGGTTGTCTTTAAGATTTTGTCCAACCATGAATGGCAGAGACCCAACTCTCAGCCTGAGGATGTCGCTTACGCGGTGAGAACATGAATTGAAATTGCAATAAAAAGATCTACTTGGAGTAAATAATGTCGTAAAAATCCTTAAATAATCTTCTGTTCTCCACAGCCTTTGCTCCAAGAAGAAAATGAATGAAGGAAATCTCTGCTCATCAGTTCAAAGCCTTCCATGAAAAATCTGTCCACAGATCACAAATACTTACAAAGCCAGATTAGTATTCTATTATTAATATACAAGCAGGTACAAATCTGTGTCTTCCACTTGTAAATATTTATTTGGGATTATATTTAAAAAAATGTATTTTTTTTGCCAAAGATTAAAAATGTTTCATCCAAGCTGCAAGATTCTTTCTTTTCATTAAAACTCATTTAGTGTCTGCACAGAGAATTACGAAACATGTATTTTGTTTGTTTGTTTTATTTTAATATTTAAATTGGTGGAGTTGTAATAGTCTTATCAGGATTTACAGCATTGTTCTCAGGGAACGGTCTCAAAGTCTATAGATGAAATCTAATCAAATATCAGTGACTGCAATGACACTCAACACTGTTGCCCCACAACTTTATTTAATTTCAGAACAAATGTGTTTTTTTACCGTAAAAAACAGAATACTTAAGGGTCATTCTACCAGACGAGTGCCATTTGGGTCCACAACATTTGATGATGTGTATAAGGAAAAAAAAATGTGCCGAACTGTGTTTCTAAAGCTTAAAGCTTTTAATTTTGTTGTTCTTGTTAACATATGACTAAATACTGTATTTCTTGAAAGTGACATACTATTTTTAATCATTTTCATGAGTACATGGCCATTTTCACATGTCCATATTGACCAACATAATTGCATCCAAAATATCATCAAATACATTTCAGATTTTTATTAAAACATTCATTTCCACGAGTATAGGTGTGTTACTGATTCCATAAAATATATTTATTAAAATAAAATTATTTTTGGCAAAGATTTAATTATTTGTGGGTGTCCCTCAGTTTGTCTTACCACCCCGTCACACTTACCAGTTTTGTCTATAAATAACTGACTGTTGCTTTAAATGACATCACAAAGAGGGAGTGACATCATTTGAAACTCCGGAGCAGCCAGGAACAAAGAAGGCAAGTTCTGACAATAAGCCTGTGAATGTTCTCACTCACCCAGGTCATGGTTATCTCAAGGAAATTGAAGAAACTGGACTTGTTATTGGTCTTAGGAAGACATTTCACCTCTCATCCAAGAGGCTTCACATGCTCGCATCTGACCAGGCTGAGACTGGTCCAACTATCTGGTGTGGAGACCAGGTTTTTAACCCCTGGGAGGGGTATCACAAACCCGTGATGTCATAGAGTCTTTGTGATCCATGTGCCAGCGACTGTCGTTTGTAACAGTCGTTGGTGGAAAGGTGGTTTCGACTTCATTAGTGCCCTCTTGTGTTGTAACGACAGTCGTTGGAGTCACAATAGTCAGTTTGTGAATGGTTGTTTTTCCTGAGGTTAGATTGCTGAATCTCCTGGGAAGAGATGAAAGGGCAGCATTATAAATTGGAGATAGGTGGTGTCTCAGGCCTCCTCCTCTGTTGAGAGATGGTTTCTCAACCTTGACATAGATGGTTTCCTTCACTCCTCTT
>CAAKHG010018652.1:0-19418 GCA_901007715.1 Dactylopterus volitans
GGGGGGGAGGGGGGGAGGGGGGGGGGGGGGGGGGGGGGGGGGGGGGGGAATCAAGTCGTTAGCCGCAGAAGTCGTTTCCTTTAAAGCGCCTTTCCCGCGCGGCGCATGTTACACTGCACGCCCGTATCTCGCAAGGTTAACTGCGCACTTAAACATCTCCAAAGTGGTAGAGGAGTGATAATCAAGCTTAATTATAATCAAAAAGCATTTGTTAAATGCTTACTGCACACAGCGAGGAGCCAGCCGGCTCATTCGTTCCACACAAAAAAAAAAACAAAAAAAAAAAACCCAGACTTGCACTAGACGACGACTCCCTGTGATTCCTTTCATTTAGATAAAAGTGACTGATGCGGGTTCGCCTTCTATTTCTCGCACCTCACTCGAGCCTGTAATTGTAAAAGTTACTTACATTAAATGGGAAACAGACAGCAGTTCGGCTTAAACTATATATTATCAAACCACGCGGTGTGATGGCCACAGACAAATGAAACCGTCTGTGTAAAGCATCACTCTCGTTCTATTCTCTATGCCTTTTTTTTTTTTTTTTTTCTTTTTCAGAAAAATCAGTTAGATTTGAAGCAAAAGGGAAACGCTTCACACTTTGCAACCAAGACCAGGAAGAGTCTTTCGGCAGCTATCCCTAGTGGAACAGCCAAGGTGACACCGTCAACCTTGGGCCACCAGACAAAAACAGGAATAAAATATAGCAAAAAAAAGGGTGAATGGCGGAGCAAGGAACAAGTTAAGAAGCCTCCCCCTCCCCCTTTCTCAACACCCTGCAGACTTCATACTTATGTCAATCTGTTTTATCGATTCTTTGTGAACGGAGGAGGAAACCGATCACATCGGTCTGCCGCTGCTGACAGTTCGCATCGGCAGTCCAGGATCCAAAATAAGATGTCACTTTCTGCGGGTTCTCTGTTTCTGGCTGAAGTTTTCACAGCGGCGGCGGACAGATCTGAGCGCAGCCCCTGCAGACATCCCCCTGAAAATGCCCTTCTAGTCTCTGCCCTTCCAGTCCAGACTCCCTTTGTCTCTCTCGTCCAGACTCCCTTCAGAAAACGTTTCTCCAGCAACTCGGGAAGAGGCCGGTGCAGCACAAATACAGGCGGCAAAAATATGAGATAGAAGGACAGAGTTGGGATCCTTACAGTCCGTTTCCCGCTTTTGGACGGCAGCCAGACCGCCGGCGTTGATTTCTCCGCGGCGCTCGGAGCGCCGACGCTGGCGTCTTCGCCGCGGCGTTGTCTTTAAAAGCACGCTGAACGGACGCTGGAGATGTGACATTTTGCCAAACACCTGGCACGGCGTTTGGCGCCGTGGGGGCGTCACAAATATAT
Organism: Dactylopterus volitans; assembly: GCA_901007715.1. Lineage (NCBI taxonomy): Eukaryota > Metazoa > Chordata > Actinopteri > Syngnathiformes > Dactylopteridae > Dactylopterus > Dactylopterus volitans. The sequence goes on from CAAKHG010018652.1 coordinate 1,341, forward strand.
CGTCCGCCGTTTTTTTTTTTTCTGTTGTGTTGTTTGTTTGTTTGTTTTTTTCTTCATACTGAGAGTCAAACCTAAGCCCACGCCGACCCCTCCGCTTTCACGCGAGGGGCGATCTTAAAATGTAATCTCAAAACTCTTCGGGCTCAATCTTTCACTGTAAAATGCCATTAAGTTCTGAGGCATTTATGTCTTTTTAATGAGAGAGCTAAATTGCCTCATGCAGTGATTTTTGTGCAAATGAAAGCCTTGCTACGACTATGAGGACTATGAATGTCAAGCAGACAACTAAATGTTCCTTGGCACGTTGTCGGCCATGGGCTCCTGCATTAGGATTCACGCTCAGGGCCATGTGATGGGGCTGCATCTTCTATCCTCTGCGTTCACCGGTTTGAAAATGTTTAAAACACAGGGAATAAAAGTGATGCGCGCCAGGACAGCAGCTGTTTTGCAGGGGTGTACGACCGCGTATCACAACAATACGAATGGACTCTGAGTGCGACACCCGGGATTTGCACTGCAGCATCATTTTTTTTTTTTTTGATCAAGAACGAGTAAGACAATGACTCTGCGGTGGAGATGCCTCTTGATTGCTTTGGCGCAAGAAATATCCGGACCACTTTCCGGCACAGCGAGGATCCCGACAACAACCAAAAAGATATCAGTTATTCAGTGCTTGCGATGCGCTGTGTTTTCCAAGGGCAAATGTCCCCCAAATTGCCTCTCACTTTCAGCGGCTTCACAGTTACATCAGTGCTGCATGTGGCCCGAAACATCAGTTAGTCTGATGGCGCTAAACGTCCTCGCCGTGTCTTACGTGGCTTATCGCGGTGAAAAAAATACGTGAAACTCTGCTCACATGCGTATACTCGTACGTGCCCTTTGACCTCTATCCATTCGCGCGGAGACCGGTTTTGATCTGGTGCTCCCGGACCGATTCGAACCGAAGCATTGTGAGGTGTTTGCCACGTGTGGCGCGTGCATCTCCATGACAACCGATTAAGCAACGCGACACAGGCGGAAGTGGCGCGTGCAAAGCTCGGATACTTTGCCAAACTGCTTTTCTTTTCTTTTCTTTTTTTTTCCCGTAGTCAAGAATAGAATATTCAGGCTCAAGACCTTTCGTATGTGCATTTGTGTGATAATCCTGCCGGCTGACCTTTCTTGCAGCAACAAAACGCTACTTTGTCGTACAACATCCTGCCTGCGCCCGGAGAGAGAGAGAGAGAGAATCTGGCTCGCTTGGAGGAAAATGAGAGATTTTCTGCACAGATTTTCTCAACCCGCACAGTCACAGTGGAGTTCAGAGGGATTCCGCGTTCTATTATGTATGATGTCATAACTCAAATCACCTGAGTATGTAACCGAGAAAAAGTCACACCTGGAGACGATGCCAACAAAAAAAAAAAAAAAAAAAAAAGACTGTGCAGACCGCATGAGGTTATTACTGTATGTTTGTCCGATAAAAATGATTCTATTACGAGGGAAAGACTCTGATGTCATTCGGTTGACCCTAAAAACCCTACGTGAGCATTATGATGCATGTCCTACCACAGCAATGCTATCATAGCAATCTGCATCCACGTGGCGGGAGGAATACCCAACACCTCACCCTATTTCATGGTGCATACAACTCTATCCAGTCATTTCCAACAACACAGAGGACCTGCTATTTATTTAAAACAGCAGAGCGGTTAATTGAGGGCTCAGCAGATAAGACGCCGCATGTATCCACTTTCCTTCCTTCCCTTTGCTGGTGAAGATATAATCTGTCACCTCTGCCTCTTGCGCCAGGTGGAGCAGTGATTTATGTCTTGTCAATCTGGGCACAAAACAAAATGAGTAATCATGCATATTAAGCTGAAGCCTCCTGTTACAGCCGCCGGATCAGGCAGGAGAGGAGAAGGCAGTTTCAATTTTTTTTTTTTTTAAACTAAATAGAGCATCGTAATTAGTGGCTAAAGATTAAAAATATGCAAATATGCAAGCCAAGAGCCGGCGAAATCTTTCCTACGCAACTTAGCATACGGCACATGAAGGTTTGAGGAGTGGAGTACGCTTGGTTTTTGCACTTTCTTCACTCACATGAAAGGTTTTGCCGGGCTGCGACGCTGACAGTCAGCCCCCCGTTCTGTCCAACAGAAAGATTCTCCTTTACTTGCTGAAATGCCTCGTTTTTTTTGTTTGTTTGTTTTTTGTTGCTGTTGTTGTTGTTTTTGTCCATCCAGCCTCCACCTCCTTAAATTCACTAACACGACGTAACACAAACGTACACCAGCTGCACCAGCTACTGGCGTCCCGAAGCCGCCCCGTCTGCCATCGCGTATGAAGCTGCGGAGGCGCGCCGCTTCCTCCGTCTCTGGCTGCAAGAACCGATGCGATAGTCCTCATCTGCTCCCGCCATCTGAGGACACGCCCGGTAATCAGAGGAAACTGGAACGGGTGTTGACCGCGACGGCTGCAGTCTGCCTGGAATGACTCAAGCTGAAGGATAATCGATGCCCGCTGTCACTTCCGTGAAAATGGAAGCTGGGTTTTGCCATGTTTGATGTCGTTTTCACTTTTTGTTTTTCGAAGTTGGCCTTTTTAATTCTGTGTTGTTGTTTTTTTTTTCAGACACCTATAAAGCTGGGAAGGTCCCGTTAATACAGGAAACGGGATAATCTGTGTTTTTATCGTTAACGGCTCCAACTGAAACGCGATTACGCCGATTCGAAGGCTGCTCGATACCTCTGTCTGTTACCAGACTTCAAATTTTTGCCAATTTTTGTTTTTTTTTTTTGTTTTTACTGTTTTACTGGCTGTTGAACACAGCTGTTGTGGGGATGTTGTAACTTGAGCAGCCTGTTGGGAGAGCGAGGCTGACATTAACGAGAGTCCGGCTCTGGTAGGTGAGGTGGCAACAACGTTTTTTTGTTGTCGAAGTGGCTGTCGTGGGTGGCAGTTGAGCGACACGGTCCAACGCATGGCAGGAATGTCAGATGCCGCTGTGGATATTTATTTTATTTTTTTTCTTGCTCAGGTTTATGTGAGCTGACCAATCAGAGCAGACTAGGCCTTTCGGAGGTGGGGCTTAAAGGGACAAAGGTCAAAACAGTTTCCAGACAGATGGCGAGTGAAGGTGCCGCAGTCATTGACAGTATTAGAAGCATCTTTTTTTTTTCTGACACTAAAGCCTGCAAAGAAGCACAAAATTAATATACGAACCTGAAAAACATCTGGCATTCTAAACCCTATTTTACGACATAATTGTCACTTTTGGTCAGATACATTTTTTTTTTCTCTCAGTTAAGGTTTTCCTATATAGTTTGTAGGAGGTGAATTTGTTGGATGTTTAAGTCATGATTCACATTTAAAGATTCAGTCATTAGCTGCATTATTTAACAGACAAGAACAGACACAAGACATGAAACTGGGACATGCAATATTTCATAGTAGGTTATATGTTTTATAAAAGGTTTCGATGAAGTCATTAAACATTACTGGGAGCCGGGAAAACAAATGCCGATGTCATCTAGTTCCATGAACTCTTTCAAAGTCCCAAGTGAATTGATTTCGGATCTAAGGAAGAAAAAAACAGGAGAAAAAAAAAGATAAGCAGCAAAATCTGACGTAGTTTGTCCTTTGCTCTGCAGTGGGCAAGAGCTGATGGTTAGAATATAATAAAGGATTTCAGCTTCTGCTATGGAACTCGTTTCTTCAAACGTTATTTCTTCCTCTCTCAGGAGGCTGCACATCGAATCTTCCTCCGAGAGCTGTGATCTAATTGTTTTCTCACTGACTCCACTCATCCATATGGAATAAAGGACTCGGCACCCTGGATGTATCATGCAGGCCAGCACACTATCACAGAGCTTATTTTTGGGGAATCAGCTAGTCTCGGTCCTTTTAACATAACGCATTCTATTGCTTTAGGTTTAGTCAAGTGAAAATCCCTATTTTCTTTTTAGACCACCTCAAACCGTAAATTCACCTGATTTGACGTGTTGAATTAAACAAGCGGCCTGTTAGTTTAGCTTGTTCAGTGGCAACTTGCCGTGTGGCTAATTCATAGCCGTTTCTTTTTATAGCGGCGAAAGCTGAACGAACGATCAACTTCAGTAATCTTTCGGCTGCAGCTACAGTATTTTGGGCCACCTTCGAGGCAGCAGAAAGAGAAAACCGGAGCAATGAAGTCTGACAGCTAAACTTTGACCTGAAAAAAGCTCCATAAAGTAAAGGGCAGCTGCCGAGTCAGGTGATAATTGTTTGTGTGTTCGTAACTTTTTTTTTTTTTTTTTTTTTTGGTGACTCTAAAAAGGAGCAGCATGTGCAGCATTTACAGTTCCTCACCCCAACCTACACACAGCACCTGCAAAGCTCTTGAGGAGACACAACACTTACAGAATCCTAAACCGAGCAATAAATCATGCCGTATTAAAGGTGCTGCCGAATCGGATGATACCGACTAGTGACCAGTGATGATGTATATTTGGAACCCTCCATCAGGACTCGAAATGTACTTTTTTTTTTTTTTCAGAAAATGTTGCAAAGACCCACATGTAATCACGTTGTTTGTCAATGACATATGCAGGAATTCCATAACAATTTTAATCTGCGACACTTAACTAGTTAGATGTATCATCTAATGGCGCTTTTCCACTGCATGGTACTGGCTCTGCTCTCCTCTGTTCTACTCTACTCCATCTGCCTGTTTTTTTTTACATTAGCTACCATGATTTTAGCAGCTGCTGTCCCGGGGGTTCCAAAAAAGGCTGACCAGGTAACACGGAGCACTAAAAGGTGGCATGAAAACGCTGCGTACCACTGATTGGTCAGAGAGAAGCGTCACAGCATCACCGTGTCATCGATGCGCGAAACCCGGCGAACCAGTGGTTATTAAACAACCAAACTACTGTAGCGGCTACGTTTTTAATTTTTTACTTTCCACATACTGAGAACCGAGAGCACCGTTCCGCCAATATCGTCCATTGTTTTTCTCTCCTTCTTCTGTTTCTTATTGTTTCTCTCTGGGCTGCTCTGTACGTTTCTATGTCGCGCTGAAGAAGGCACAGCAGTTTTTCATGGTGTCGCTATGACGACCAATTACAGCGAGGCGGTATGATCTTCTCATGGAAAATGACCCCCAGAAAAGTACCCAATACCAAAGTAGAGTAGAGTAGAGTAGAGTAGAGCCGGTACCATGTCTTGGAAAGGCGCCATATTGTATAATCAGTATTATTCCAGAAATTCCAGATTTCTCACAGTGAATAAATAGTAAAATTGCAGACATGTAAACATAATCAAGGATCAGTGCAGCCTCCGTCTATACAGCCGTTTGTCATGGTCCTGACTTCCTGTTTTATTTTGAAGTCTGTGTTCCCCCAACAGGTATTTCCAGTTTTCCTTCCTGTCTGTTTCCCACCTCTGTGATCGCCTGTCCTAATGTATTACACCTGTGTCTGGTTGTCTCTGTTCCCTCGTGTATTTATGCTGCGCTTCTCCTTCCCTTTGTGCTACACCAGCCTGACGATGTTTGCTGGGATGGAATCCGACTATCGCTGTGTTGTCTCGGCGATTGTCTCCCTCTCTCATCAAATTTCAGCATAATTTAACAGGACGAGGGGGCTCTTTGAAAAGGCCATGGAACAAAGAGCGAAGAAGGGAAGTGATGTTTGTTTATGCGGTCCCTCGAGCGGGGGGGCTATGAAGAGGCGGCGCGCAGCGAAGCTCTTGATAAACACAGGAGATGGAGAGAGCGATTGACAAGTGAATTCAATGGCGTGATTAATGTGACAGCCTTTAAGAAAAGGTTATGGATCCAGGGGGAACACTAATGTCTGTAGGACATGGGAGAGAGGAAGAACATGGAAAAGGGCAGGAGCCAAGCGAGGTGCGAAATTACAGAAGCATCCAACACTGTGGGCTCGCTATACTCTTACTCTACTCTTGCACTACTGTTGCCCCACTGTTGCTCTATTCTTGCCCTATTCTTGCTCTACTATTTCCCTATTCTTGCTCTACTCTTGCTCCCCTGTTGCTCTACTTTTGCTCTATTTCTGCTGTACTCTTGCCCTATTATTGCTCTTCTTTTGCTATACTGTTTCTCTATTCTTGCTCTCCTCTTGTTGCTCTACTTTTGCTCTATTATTGTTCTATTTCTGCTGTACTCTTGCCCTATTATTGCTCTTCTTTTGCTATACTGTTGCTCTATTGTTGCTCTCTTGTCGCTCTACTTTTGCTATTCTTGCTCTCCTGTTGCTCTACTTTCTCCTGTTACTCTACTTTTGCTCTTTTATTGTTCTATTTCTGCTCTACTCTTGCCCTATTATTGCTCTTCTTTTGCTATATTGTTTCTCTATTCTTGCTTTCCTGTTGCTCTACTTTTGCTCTATTATTGTTCTATTTCTGCTCTACTCTTGCCCTATTCTTGCTCTTCTTTTGCTCCACTGTTGCTCAATTCTTGCTCTCCTGTTGCTCTACTTTTGCTCTATTGTTTTATTTCTGCTCTACTCTTGCCCTATTATTGCTCTTTTTTTGCTATACTGTTTCTCTATTCTTGCTTTCCTGTTGCTCTACATTTGTTCTATTATTGCTCTATTTCTGCTCTACTCTTGCCCTATTATTGCTCTATTCTTGCTCTCCCCTTGCTCTATTCTTGTCATATTCTTGCTCTACTTTTGATCTACTCTTTTCCTGATCTTGCGCTCTGTTCTTGCTTTGCTCTCACTTTATTCTTGTTCTACTCTTGCTCTACTCTTGCTCTACTCTTTCCCTACTCTTTCCCTACTCTTGCTCTACTCTTTCCCTACTCTTGCTCTACTCTGCCTTCAGACAGCTGCTCCCAGAAACACTCATCTCGCTGTTGGGCACGTTTTGCTTCTGGACCGACAATAACGAATGTTATAAATGAATGATTTTGACACACTGTCCTATTCCAAAATCAGTCATGTAATTAACTTTGTGTTGCAATGTCATTTTACTTTAAACAGCGATGAGGCTGTTTTGCATACTTATTTCAACAGTAGCTGCATGAGCTTTATGAAGAATGGGGGGGATATGAAAAATAGGCCAGTAAACAATAAAGTGGCCCAGGAAATGTACGTTCATTTACCAGTAGCACTGTATCTCTCTGTAAAAGTCAGCATTCATTACCATATAAGTTTGTAAAAATGAAGTGGCGGAACGGTAATTTAGTGTTACTTTACCTATTAAATGTTAATTCTGTATTGCATCTGCATCGTACTTGATTACCTAGCAGTGAGCGTGAAACAATAAAATGCTGCCATCATAAACACAGAATGCCATCAGTTATCCAGCTTGGAGGCAAAACAATGGGAACCAGGCTGCCAAGATAATAATGCACAGCTTGGCAAATGTTCTTCGAAAAATGCACTAAATTTACACATTTCCACCGTTCAGACCACTCCGGCTGCAGAGCTGATGACTGAAACTAACTTGCACACTGTTCCGCAGCTGCACCGCGATCCCGCTCAATCAGAAATTTGAATACATAATCCCCAATGTTCTGTAACACATGACATGATGAATAGGATGATTACCTATGGACCCAATGTCTAACTCTTCGTGCTGACTTTGACACTGAAAGTGATGACGCGTCACGTGCAGCAAACGCTGGTGGAACCGTCATCCACTTGGAACTCTGTAAATTCCGAGATCCAGGTCGAGCACGTCACCAGGAACGACCCCCTGATATCGGAAGTCAGAAAGTCAGAATAATCTCACCGACCCCAGTTTCAGAATCAAAGATGGCTGCTCCAAACATTAACAGTAAACGAAAGATGTGGTAGTTATTTACTCTCAAACTTCGATCTGTGGCAATGTTGCTGCGCTGTTTCATAACTGTAAAATATCCTGGAATGCTTTGCTGACAAGGAACTAACTTGGTTGGGAGTTGTACACCGGAATGGTGGATTCCTGACGTCATCCCCTGCTCCGACGTCTGCGATAATTGGGACGCACCAATTGAAAAGAAGCGGCTCTCTTAACTTTTGTTTGGCCGGGTTTTAATTAAGGAGCCGATATGACATCGCTCTCTTCTCCATTTTCTCCGGATAATTCCCGACGTATCAGTGAAGCGCAGCTTGCGCGTTCTGTTTGTCCAACTGTTTTGATTGCTTGTCCGTCTCCTCATTTTGCTGTTTTGCTCTTTTCTATACATGTTTAATCTTTTGCTCGCCTGTCTGCGCTGGAGGAGGCCTCCTCTGACGCGCTCTCTTAGGTTTCCTCCACTTTTTCAGCTGCTTAGCTGCACACTGCAAGTAAAAATCGGCCCGACGTATTTTCAATTACCCTCTATCTTCCTGTCCTCATCAGCACTCCGTCTCTCCCCTGCTCCCTCATCGTTCCCCGCGTTAGTTTCCATTTTTGCCGATACTTTTGAATTCGTCCTCCAGCTCCTGTTTAGCTTGCGCTCCACTGAAGTCGGGCTGCCGTCCTTACGCCGAGTATTCTGTGGCGGAATGAGTTGCAGCGTGCCATACATTATTGATCCGTGATTAGCTGGAATACCGCAGGGATCTCAGCCTCAACACACTGAATTGGGCAGGGAGATCTTAAGCGAGGGGTTATGGCTGTCACAGCATCGCCGCGCAGGACAATGCATTATTAAAATGTCTAATTAAAGCGGCATCCCGCAGTGTTTGCTGTGCATATATATTAAGTTTTATCGGCCGGGAAGCAGCGCTACAGCGCTTTGGACTGTGATGGTGAAGTTATCATGCGTTCATGATGACACAGGCTGCAGGTAAAAGACGCCTGTTCACTTACCAGCAGCCGCAGCAGCCGCCATCTGTATCACTCAGCGGAAGCCTCCTTTAGACAGTTCTGCAGACCAGTTGATCCTGATGCGGTTTGACACTGATGGCGCGCACAGCTGACCTTTGGGCTGTCGGGTGCACTCAAACAACACTCGCTGCGTGTGTTTATGTCCCGGAGACAGTCCAATGAGAATGTATCTGTAGCCGGCCGAACTCCAGGAGCAGGAGCCCAGACCCAGGAGCTGCAATCTCGTCTCATACCGAAACATATTCACGGCCTGTGTCGTCCTCAGCAGACAAACTCCAGACGCGTTTCGGGGGGAAATTCAGGGGTTTCTTGTGTTATAATGCAATTTTGATAATGTTTTCCTGTGCATTTTAATACAACCAGTCATTTCCTCCCTCGCCCGTGTGTCAATGTGCACTCACCTCAAAACATAAAATTGTAAAAAAAAAAATAATATAAAAAAAAAAAAAATCACAATATGTGTTTATGCGAGAAGAAGACATTCTTATCAAAGGCAGCTAAGGGAAGTTTGACAAAGTAATAGACTGGAAATGGGTCAATCACAGAAAAATAAGAAAGAATTGTGTGCACTGCAGACTGCGAAATTATGTTTGGAAAAGATAGTTTGCCAGAACTGAAACAAAGTGCCCTTTTATAACCAGACTGACACACTTCACCTCAAAATACCTGAAATCACTTTCTTTCTTTTTTTTTTTTAAATTAAATTTACACTGGTATAAGAGTATATTCATCCTTTGAAATTGACACCACATTTTTATACAGAATGATTTCTGCAGGGAGTCAGTCTGCTTCTTGGTATTTTACTGCCTGTTACGGTCTGACATGGTAGCAACGAAACGCAAGAACAAAAGCATTTATTCACATTTAGATGAAAATGGTCGACACGATGAATTTGTTATGGCTGTAACTGCTGACTTTATTTTTTTTTTTTTTTAGTCTGTAAAATATCAGAAAACAGTTTCCTTTAACCACTGGTGACATTTTCGAAGTCTTTTTGTGTAGGTGTCCAGGACCCAAAGATGATACATTTACGACATACTGCATGTAACAGATACAGTATACGCAGTGAATCCTTCCAGCATTCAACCTGATAAATCAACTAGGATTCAATATTAATTTATTGTTACATCCCAGTGTGTAAAAATAAGATAACAACAGTGTTTGGTTTTGGCTTCTCAATATTGCTATTTCTGTGTTTTATTTTGATACCATAAATAATGCATGGTGTAGTAGCCCACCGTCACAAAATTTACAGCAGAACAGCTGCAGAGAAGGCAAATTTATGTTAAGAGAATAATCAGGTGCCTTTACCGGGACATAAAAGTGAGTTCCATCTGCAAAACAATGAAAATGTATATCCATAGCTGCATCTGTTCTGCCTGAGAGGGTAAATATATAGAGAACGTAAAGGTTTTAAGAACACAGCCCTGAGGGACTCCATATTTCACAACACGCGCCGGTCGACCAAATTGGTGATCAGTGGCGTTGAATGTTACACTGAATGGAAGGTGTGAATAGCTTATTATTATTTGAACAGGAAGACCACTATAAAACAATCGCTCTCTTCAACAATTTTAAGAAGAATGGAACAGATTATAAACTGGTCTATGATTGTTTAGGGACACCAGATCAAGGTGAGGTCTCTTGGTTAACAGTTTAACCACCGCTATCTTCGGGCTAGTAGGAACACTTCCATATTCAAACGTTGTGTGTCTTTGTGTGCGCGCGCGTGTGTGTGTGTGTGTGGGCCCTGCCTTATTATCAAGTATAAATGTATATGCCAAACACATAAATCACCGCCAATTCTCTAATCGTTGAACTGGCCAATGATTTCATGATTTAAGCTCTAAAAATTTCTCATCCTTAGCATGATCAGTGTGTGTGGTTGACGCCCTAAGATGCAGCACTATCAGTGTTATGACACTGCAGGGGGAAAAAAAATACAAGCAGCCCAGTATATTGTGCCTTTACAGCACCATAAACTAGTATTTTTCAAGATATTCTGCTCTGCGTGCAATTTCAGAATTAATGCGAGTCTATTGTCTGCGCTGGATGGAAACCTGAAGAAAGTATAAGCACGAAAGGCAATTTATGAAACTCTTTTATTCCCCCTTCTCGGGCGAGACTGTTTGTTATGTCAAAAGAACGAAAGCAGAGAGCAGCTTCGCTGTCAGTGTGAAATCTCAGCGCCGCACGCCTCTTTATCTGACTTTTGTCTGGGGTGGAAGCATGAAATATTCACAACGCACTCACAGGACTTTACCTCATGGAGAGCTTTACCCAGGCCAACAACCGTCCGGTTTTTGTTTTCCAGTAGATTGTGCTTTGACATACCTGCAGCTCAGCAGAGGAGATCTAATCAGATGTCTTCAACCTTGGCATGGAGGGCAGGTCTAGCTTCCCGTGTCTTTCACTGTAAAGTAAAACATTAGCTCCACAATAAGACATGGTTTTCAGTTATGCAAATGCAGTTACGCGCTTTTAATAAATGACTGGCAATTCACTCATTTAAATTCAGTTTATAGTCTGTCTGCCTCGCTTCTTGAACCAAAGAGCCTCCTTTATTCAAATGTCCTATTGTTGACACTGGATAAAACTGATAAATCAAAGTTAAGCTTCCTCGTTTATCTTCCATGTTCAGCGACTGTCCTTTTGCGGTGATTAGGGACATACTTAATCTCTTGAGTGGAGTGTGGAGAAAAAAAAAAAGAAAGAAGAAGAAAAAGAACGGCGCTTATTTTCCAGTTCTGCACAGCTGAATGTGTTTCTCCTGTAAAACGCCCCTCTGTGGTTGCGTGACCCAGTTAAAAGTGCAACAGATTTCAGTGAAAACTTACTCATCGGTGAGATTCTTAGTCTTCTCTTTCTCAGCCTTGAAGTTTCATGTGTGAAAGTCAGGTCAGCCCTGCGAGACGGCGATGTTCTCACAGCTCTCTGCCTGTGCTTGCCTTTGGCTGCAGGAACTTCTACTACATCACCATGCTGCGCGACCCCGTCTCCCGCTACCTGAGCGAGTGGAAGCACGTCCAGCGCGGCGCCACGTGGAAAACCGCCCTCCACATGTGCGACGGACGCTCGCCCACCCAGGACGAGCTGCCCACCTGCTACAGCGGAGACGACTGGTCCGGCGTCACCCTGACCGAGTTCATGAACTGCCCGTCCAACCTGGCCAACAACCGGCAGGTCCGCATGCTGTCCGACCTGAGCCTGGTGGGCTGCTACAACCTGTCCTCCATGAACGAGAGCCAGCGCAACCACATCCTCCTGAGCAGCGCCATGAGCAACCTGAAGAACATGGCCTTCTACGGCCTGACCGAGTTCCAGCGCAAGACGCAGTACCTGTTTGAGCGGACGTTCAGCCTGCGCTTCATCTCGGCCTTCACGCAGATCAACAGCACGCGGGCCGCCAACGTGGACCTGAGCGAGCCCGTGCGCCGGCGGATCGAGGAGCTCAACTTCTTGGACATGCAGCTGTACGAGTACGCGAAGGACCTGTTCCTGCAGCGCTTCCAGTTCACCCGCCAGCGGGAGCATCAGGAGGTGCGCCTGAGGCGGCGCGAGGAGCGGCGCTGGCTGCGGCAGCAGAGGGAACAGGGCAGGCCGCCGTGGCCGTCCAAACACATGGGCGGAGCTTATAAAGACGGGCGAGGGGCAGGAGGAGGAGGGTTCGAGAAAGCGACTGACTTCCCCGCCACCACCGAGGACTACACGAGCCAAGTAGCCCGCTGGTGAGACGGTGGTCCCGGGAAGAGCGGGCGGGCGGCGGCTCCGTGGGGGGTCCTTCACCGAGTTCTGAACGCTTGACTCCGCCTCCGTCTCACACGTGTCTCTCTCCATTCGTCCCGCCGCCGGTCTTGTCTCCCGCATCTGTCTGTCTCTCGGCTTTCGGCGCCACCCGAGTGCTCTGCGGCGTCTTCACGGAAGCTGACAAGTCTGTGAGCTGTCGCAGCAGCTCTGCCTTGGACTGCCCCTTGGTGTCTTAAATCTTTAAATGCTGTTGATATCATTCTAATTCATTTTATTTTATTTTTTTTTTACTTCAATTAATTATTACGTGTTGAATGAGGCAGTCAACTTTGAGTTTGGGGGGGGAAAAAAAGAACAAATCAATGAAGCCGCCGTGGACTGCTCCGCTTTTGATTTTTGGGATTGGCTGCAAAACGGAACGACGCCAACGAAGCGGCCGCCTTCGTTCGCAAACCAAACGTTCCATTTTGAAGACGCCGTCGTAGAGGCGCCGGCCGCTGCATGTCCACGCGCTCACACCTACCTACAACTTGCAAGGAGCCTTTTCCAAAAGATTTAACCGCAAGCCAAAGTGACTCAAGAGGACTGCGTGTGGGTTTGGTTTTCTGTTTTTTTTTTTTTTTCATTTGACGCAAATGGCGCTCACACTTGTTTACACGCGGTCCTGACGGTTTTAAGCCGAATTCTCTGTGACGCTCGCATCTTTGGTTGCACTTCGTTCCCCCTGCAGACTTTTAACGCCACTCCTGAAGACGACGTCGGCCGCGGTCAAAGGAATCCTGCGAAGAAACATGCAAAAACAAACAAACCCCCCCCCCCACACACATATTTAACCCTTTATAGGGCACTCATTGAAGTACTTGGAAATTTAAAAAATCTCAACCTCGGAGTGTTAGTGGTGTATATAAGAGACCTTCTTCTTTTCTTTATTGACTTTTTCAAATAAAAAAAAAAAAAATTAAGATTTTGGCTGCCGATGAAAGTCAAAGAAGTTACCATATATGGTTCCTTGCCTGATAAAGGATTCGACCAAATGTCAGCATTGTTTGTTGTTTTTTTTAAATGTTGCCGAAATAAAAAGCTGATGAATCGCACGAGCGGCAAAATGTGTCGGTGTGGCCGGCGTGCGGCTGGACTGTGAATGAGGTGATCGGCATTCAGTTCTCATGCCTCTCCCCCACCCCCCTCTCTCTCTCCCTCTCTTTCACTCTTTCTCTTTTCTCTCTCTCTCTTCCTCTCCCTGTCGCACTGGCTGCTTTTACATGGTTTGGAGAGCCGGCGGCGGCGGCGGCGGCGGCGGCGGCGGCGGCTGCGCTGTGGCCAGTGGAGAGCCGCTCTGATGCCAGCAGAGCGGCGGCCTACAAAGAACAAGCGCGCAACACGCGGCTTAGGAAGAGAGAGAGAAAAAAAACAACAACAACAACAACAAAAAATGTCTGTCATTTGTTCTGTGCGACAGCTTCCAGCCCCCCCAAATCCAATCAGTGCGCCAATACATGAAGATGAAAGAGGAGGAGGTTTTTGTTTTTTTTAATGTATTTAAATAAGCTTCGGTGGTTGTGGTGCTTTTATGCCTCTTATCTCATTTCCTCTGAAAAATCCTCTGCTTATCCAATTAACTGCTCACTAAATGTCAACATTCAAGTCATATGGCTGCGACTGTCCCCCCTCCCCCCACCCCACTCATATTTCTTCTCGGATTGTGATCACTTAAAAAAAAAAAATACCTCAATATCTTTGTTTCATCTTCATTTGAAGAGATGATAAGTGTTCTGTGTGGTCCGAATGATTCATCCGGTCGGAATGTGCTTGACGAACACGGGTGCCGATAGCGTGGCTGCGGAAGCCTTTTACATGTGCGTGAGCTCAGCGGGCGCGTGCATGTGTGTGTGTGTGTGTGGAGCGAACACGAGGCGCATGGCACACTGATGACACTCGACCAAGTGGTTCAGGTGCGAGCCGCGGCTCCAAATACTGACGGACTTCTGATGGGATTCAATGCTAAATTCACCCGGGGAAAAGGTCATTTCCATTTAAAACTTCCCACTCCACCAGGAACGCGGCAAACCCCCCCCTTTATTTCCCTAATTTAATAGCTGTAGTCGCCACTCGAGTGGTAAACCTGACATGCAGCCTCGAGACGTTAGCCAGATGCCGCATCGAATGTGTCGCTAGCAATAATCAAACAATGCATGATGAGGAAACGTTTTACAGCAGGATGCAGGAGCAGAAGAAGCGCAGATGTAAATAACGAAATGAATTGAGGGGCGATTATCAATAAGCTGGATCGGCTTAGCGGCCCTGGTCCGGTTCCCCCCGGCTGCCACGCTGTCACAACACATCAGGACACTTGAGCGTGACGGGGGCCCATCTATGATTTTATTACGGCGGTTCTCTCCCTGCTACTTGTCAAAAAACGTCCGCCGTGGAAAACATCAGACGCGACAACTGACACGAGGCTTCCCAGACAACTCCTTTTGGCCGCAGATAGCCGCGTTTCGGGTGTGTGCGTTTCACGGCGCTCGGCTGTCTGAGGGAAACGGTAGAATTCCGGTGTCTGGCAGCCGCCAAAGGGACTTTTCCCGGCGGAAAAACGTCGCGCGCTCCGCTGCCGTGTGACAAGCCGCAGATGGCGGGAGCGCCGCGTGAGCAGGGGCGGGAGCCGCCGCCGCGCCGCTCACGACGCTCCTTTTTGCAAACGGAAACTCCCGTGAAGCACTTCTTCTACTGTCGTCAATGTGCTATTATATCTAACTACCTTGTGTGCATGCGCGCGTGTGTGTGTGTGTGTGGATGGAGAGCCGCGAGATCTTTCACATCCCCATAATTGTCATTCAGAGTTTATTTCTCAGTCACACCTGCCACATTCTGTGCTGTGCTTATGTCTAGTATGTCTGTTCTTCTCTCTGCTGATGCCTCGTCGGAAATGTAGTCGTCGGTGTTGTTCTCCATGTGGATGAAATAGTTCCTTCACAAAAACGTCCACGTAGACTTTCTGCCCACTTTGAAATTGGACAGGGGGAAGGAAGAGGGGGTGGGGGGGGGGGGGGTGTTGCATTCTCACAGCTTGGTGTAAATAACGCGATGAATGAAAAAAGAGAAAGAAAGAAAAAAAAAAAAAGCCAACATATAGTTTCACTCGAAATGATACCGCCATTCCCGGCGCGCGTGCCACATGCCACTTTCGTGAAAGGGAGCGTTTCGACGCCGGTTTTGCGAGGGCTCCGCCGAGTGGCTGGTTTAGCTGTACTTATTTGTATCGTTTGTTTATCTAAATCATTCGAAGAGCTTCGCCTGATGCAAAGCGCCGGACGAGTCCGAGCAGCATCTCAGCGATGACGGGGGAGAGCTTTCTCGCTGTAAGAATTTCTATGTACATGTTAAAAGTCTTGTGATGAAATGAACAGCCTTTGGGCGTCGAATATTTAATCTGCCTCCTTTTTTTTTCTTTTTTTTTTTTCTCTCTTTTCTCGTCAGACTTGAAAATGATGTGCGAATTCTGCTTAAGATGTTAGAAATAAATGCATTGAATGACATTTATGTGGCGTGTTGCTCTTGTGTTTCCCGGTCTGGGCTAGAATCTATAAAAGTGCACTCAATGTTCTATGTTTTTGTTAATGATTAATTGCCTGCTGCTACAATCCATCCACCAATTGGGACAGAACCTAATGAATATTGCAGTTTTGGGAACTTTGAGTCAAATTACTTGTGATATTACTGTGTGCTGATGAGAAATTATTGTGAATAATACAAGCTATGTCACACAGTAATAGGCCTGCTGATTTTATCGCACCCGATCACAAATTCATACATGAAGTGTTGCAGTTTTGACAGCACCTTGATAGTTCTATTTGTTTAATTCTAATTTCACTCAGAAAGGCTATCATCGTGACCACCAGACATATTATCCGATGAATTATGAAACAAAGATAATATATTTAGATATACAGCGATAGCAGGATGCACTTTCAGGCAAAATAAACTGGATTATTCATGCAGCGTTTGTCTTTAAAGGAAGTAGCGCGCCGGAAATCAGAGTGGAAATGCAATAAACTGATTTTTATCATAGCTATGACATCATCAATTTGGTTGTAGCAAGTGCAAGAATATTGCACAGATTGGGGGGAGGGGGAGTGAATTCTCTCCACTGGTAAACAGTGCCTGGGTACTACTCAGTTTTTTTTCTTCTTCTTCTTCTTGTTCTCCAACACACATTCCTCATTACAACTTCATATCTGCTGAAACAGAGAGCCTCCTGCTCCCCCCCCAGGTTCTGCAGTATTGATGGCTGGCCCCGCGTTCGTTTCAGTCAGCCGCAGCGAGTCGCTCCACCACAGATGGCATGATCGTATTATCTCTAATGTCTAACTGCAGCCTCTCTGCAAAACAGGGCTCCACTCCCCGAGTTTCTGTAATCGGCACAGAAATCTGCTGCCTGATTCCGTACACGCGCTCGCCCATATTTGGCTGTTAAGATCGCGGCGCGGAGGGGTGGGGGGGGTGTGTAGGTTTAGCATGCAGTTCACCGCTCGCTGGGATTTATCACTCAAACATTCCGAGGAGAAGAGGAAGGACTCCGCCAAGTGTTTGCTGCTCAGTAATAAAACAAAAAAACAAAAAAAATCTGTTTTGTTTGTACAAGTGCACACAAAATGAATCTGATAAAAGGTCTCTAACAGGGCAACACAGTTTGAATAAAGAGGTTCTGGTGTGACAGAAAACTACGATTGTACCCATCCACCACCTCCCTCCAAAAAAAAAAAAAAAAAAATTCAAATACAAAGAAGTGTTTGGTGTGATTTTGGTCACATTGAAATACACACACCAACACACTGTGCGGTAGGCGGAGCTGGATCTCGTCCGCAGGCCATTTATTCAGCCTCTCTCCCAACTTCACTGCTCATCCTCCAGGAGCTGAGAGCGTGACCCTGCGCCCAGGCCGGGCCGCTGGGCGCAGAAAACAGAGACAACACTGACATCTAGTGGCCGCCGCGTCGACACGCTCATTTCCTGTTCGAGCCGCTTAAGCATGACTTCCTGTTTCCCCGATGACACTTTAAAACAACACTATTAATGTAAAATAAAAATCTTAAAAAGTCTCAGTTGTTTGCTATTACATTTAGCAGTCTGCTCTTGATGTAATTATGAGAAATATATTCAATGACAAGAACATTGAATGTTTTCATAATTAGGATCAGGCAAATGTCGTTAAAATTCTGAGCACCGGCAAATTTCAGTTTCTCAATGATTTTATTGTTTTGAAAGAGCCAATCTGCATTAAATAGGGGAGTTTTTTTCTATGTAGTAATAATTACAGTCTAGGGTAATAAAAAGTACAAAATATGCAAGTAGAAGGTAAAAAAAATGAATCCTCTATGATAAAACACTGGAGGCTACATCCCATGATAGTTTCCTTTAGCAGGAAGCAGTTTTCATGGAAAGCAAGTGAAGCTGACTGACGGAGTGGCGTCGGCTTCCTTGATGCAACTGCCCGTTTCACGCGACATCCGTGTGGCGTCCGAGCCAAAAAAAAAAAAAAAAAAAACG
>CAAKHG010018653.1:0-10129 GCA_901007715.1 Dactylopterus volitans
GCGTGCGCGCGGGTGTAAACGTGTGACACACAGGAAACGAGCGAGAACGGGGCGGAGAGATTTGAAAATGTTAAGGACTTTATGGTGAGTGATTGAGAGGGAAAAAAATCGAACTCGCCTATAGGCGGTCTTCCTGAAAATCCCGCTCGCTACACGGTCTGTTTTGTTTTTCCTTGAGGTTGTCTCATAATTTATTATATTTCAATGCCCTGACGCGCCATATAGATTCCTATGCCTGCTGCAAATGCATCCTTATCTCTGTGCCTCTCTCCATTGTTATGCCGCCTTCGCTCGTGCAGCCTGAGGCTTTTTTTTGGCGAGTCGCGAGTGGACCGATATTGGATGTGTACAGCCACAGCCGACCTCTGCGGGGATTACATGGAGGTTTATGGAGTAACTGAAATAATAAAGTTTTATATTGAACAGCTTTCAGAGAAAATAGCGAGGCAGTAGGCTGCATGTCTGTGTGTGTCTGTCTGTGCTTGAAAGTACGTTCCAGGTGAACATTGGTGATAAAAATTGGAAAAAAAAATAAAAAATCGATCGGGTCGAAATGTCATAATAATAATATATGGTACCTATTTTGCTGGTATAATGTCCGAATGTGCAAACATGTAGAAACCAGCAGGATATCTGAAACGCATAAAGGCTTAATGTGGGGCCTGTGCCCGGCCTGGCGTTGCACCATGGGAGCACAACAAAAACAATCACAAACTTCAAATCAAAGCCGTCGAAGCCAAACATGCGAAGGAGGCACGGCTATAAATTTTGAGTTAAAAATAAACAGAGGTTGTTGCTTTGCTTTCCACTTGCTATTTCACAATGTGCGGTCGCTGTGTGGCCGACGCGCCGGCTGCGCGCGCACTGAGTCGCTTTTTTTCACCGTGTTCCGCTGCTCCTGCAGGAGCGTTTACCTTCCTGCGCGGGCAAGACCACGCCTTCACCACCATAAATATACAAGGGCCAGAATTAAAACATTTTCTTCAGTGTAATTTCAGGGCAAACATCAGTCAGCCTGCTGGAGTTTATCCCCTCCTCCCCACAGTAAATAGCCTCTGACAGGCGGGAAGGGGCTCCAAATAAGTGCCTCGAAAGTGCTTAATGATTTCATACAGACACGGTTTTTGCTGACTTCAGCTGGCTAGCAGTAAGCTAAACTCGGCCATTAGATGTAGCTCACCCGGCCCTCATCATGGAGCATGTGTAATTCTACCCTTTTCGAGTCCGTTCTTGTTGACGATGAATCATTCCTCTGTCCCCCGCAGTGTCCAAGGTTTGCCCGCCGTGCGACAATGAGCTGAAAGCAGACAACATCATGGAGCACTACTGCGCCAGTGACTTTGGTGAGTAGAGCCGATTCAAATGAGGCACTCATTCAAAACAGGTGAGGAGGGACAAGTTCATTCCTGGCGGGGCGACCGCAGCGGCTACAGAAGGTTCTCTTGTGGTCAGTCATTTCAGGGCGTGTGTGTGTGTGTGTGTGTGTGTGGGGAGGGGGGAGTATTGATAAAACGTGTAAAACATTAGCAAACATAACGCAACTATCAGTCATTAAGTGTCTGAATGAAATCGCTCAACTAGGTTTGCTCCTCAAATTAGTGGTTCGCTTGAAGAAAGCGAATCGCGAGAAATACGTCGTGGCTGCTATGTCTTCACTTTGTTTAAGTGAATAAAGAGGATATTAAAAAAAAAAAAAAAATGAACATCTACTATAAACATGATACACATGTGACAGCTAGCTAGCTGGCGCCGCTGACGCTCGAAGCCTTTGTAGCTCAGACTGCACCAATCACATCAATAAGTTAGTTGTAAATGGCGGGAAATGACCGAGATTCCTGGGCCACCGCAGCACACAAACGGAGTTTAGATATGTCCAAGATATGCAACAGCCCAGTGTTTATAGAAAGGAAAGTCTTGCACATATACAGTGCGGACAAAAAAAAATAAAGTTTTAATGACAATGGAATCAGGGTTTTGAATTGTGTGCACGACACGTAAGTGGGCGCCGCAGCCTCGAGGATCGCCTGGACACAGATTCACCCTTTTAACGGCCTGGATTCATAATATCCGTCTGTAGGTATGTGATCTTCTCAGAATACTGAAGATTTTCCATCCATCTTTTTTTTGTTAGGCAGTTTTGGTCCTGCTTAATTTATTATGAAGAATTCTGCTTTTTGGCCATTTGTTGACATTGCTGCAATGGTATTTACACAGAAACCCAACTATTGCTTGCTATAGAAAAAAAAACATACATTTCTGCAACAGACTGTAATAAATGCATCCAATGTGGAAGTGTTTTAAATATGCATTCTATCTTATGGGCAGCAGGGGGAGGCAGCAGTGGGTGCAAAAAGAAATTTGATTGTTTAAATGTCTAAGAGAAAATACACGTGTTTCTCTCTGGGTATATTATATCGGTAAGTATTCCATGGCTATATCTCAATAGTTTCAAGTCTTCTCCATATTTATTTCGTAGATTATGGTCCCGTTTAAAGTAAAATAGAAGATAGAACAGGGTAAGTTTGAGATCTTGGCCAACTTGCGATTGACAAGTTGCCGCCACATCGGCCCTGTCAGTGTGTCAGTCAGAAAACGAGCCCTCAGCTCCCCTCCAGCGCCGCGCTCACGTCCAAACGCTCCACTTGCACAAGTCGGCGATGGGTAAAATGCCAAACGAGAGGCTTCAAAAGTTTGAGAGGGGGGAATTCTCTCGGGGAACATTTTGACAGGTGAAATTAATCACGGGCCAGGCGAGGGCGAATCCGTGCGAAGCATCACTACGCACGCAAGCCCACTTCACTTCTCGCCTGCCTGTCTGCCATTACATAAACATCTTTCTTTAACACTCTGATATACATATATAGAACATGCAAGTTGATAGCATGTTTAAGAAGGAATGCGGGAAATGATTTACTGCTCGGCTGCACCCAAGCTCCTGCTCGCAGGTTGCGTCAATCCGCGGTGTTCGTCGGGATGTGCACGTATACCGTCCTGATCATGAGAACTTCCAATGCCGCATCTTTTTGACCTTGAGCTCCATGTGCTAAAAGTAGAACGCAACATCTCAAGCTGAGGACATAAATTGTACACGCTACATTTTTTTTCTTTTTTTTTCAGTTTTGATCCTCTTCCACTTCAGTGAAACCGCATAGTTTGGAGTTATCGGAACAAACAGAGTATAATCCTTCTTTTCTTATCAACTTAAAAAAAAAAAAAAATCAGTTTAATCAATCAGTCTATCAGCTCCCAGTCCTCCAATGTCCATTCAGCACCATGTTTCAGTGTTTCTACTTCCCAGCATTCCAGGTTCACCATCATAATGACCTGCATATGAGGTCATTCGTATAATCCTTCCGCTGTTTCTGCTCATCGGGGCTCTTGTACCATGATATTGTGCAGCGGCTGAATTTCTGCTTGCATGGGCTATTGCCCGAGTCTTTAGAATTAATGATATACTGCTTTCTATTTTCCATAGTCATAAGCTTCTGAGCGTTAAGCTGGAAACGGTGATGCGTATAACCTTTGGAGTTTCATGAAGAGCATGACTTTATGAACGGATTAGGGAGGAATGTGAAACTGAAAAATAAATGTGGCTGCTGTAAAGCATATTTCTATGTTGTTTTGTCCCGCAAATGAGATGCCTGCACTTAAACAAAGAGCAAGTTTCGTAATGTGTCATCCGGCAATTGCAGAACAAACCTTATAAATCATTCAATTATAAACCCCAAATCACGTCCAACAACAACAACAAACGACTTTGTCACGACTTTATCAAATCGAGGATGTTTATCTGCCTGATTAATGGCAGGATCCTCCAACATGAGGGCATTTTCAGGATCAGAAAGCATGACACAAATTCTTTCGGTTCATTAGAATGAAACATGATTACATGTGAGAGTAGATAGACGCTGGCGAGCGTTTCCCTGGCTGCATATGTGTGTTACTGGATGAGGCATGAGGATGAGGAGAGAAGTCAAGATAGCCATGACATATGGATTCAGAGTTCAAGGCAAGAATGACTCCACAATGTTATTATGTAGGGTGATGCAGCTTGATCTCACGCCTCATGAATGTTGTTTCCTATTCATCTTGTGTCCCTAGTCGCCCTGCGGCATTTCCAACTTGGTGTTTTATTACTATTCTCCTTTTGATGTCGGATCCCTTATCTCTCCTTGCATTCCTCGCTGTACCATGCAGCAGAATGGCACAAATGACAAGAGTGGAAGAGATGGAGGATAGTGAGTCCGGCGGGGTAAAGACAAAAGGTGCGCTTTGGTTGCCAAGTCGTCCCCTGCGCAGTCTCCTGCGTGGGGTGCTCAGCCATGCTAAGTAGACTCCAAACTCCGGGGAGCAGAAATGACGAGTTCAAAGGAAATTGCGAAGTGTGTAAAGAAGAACTCGACAACAGTTAATAACTTTGCGTGAAGTTGACAAGCGTCTCGCAGTCGCTGCTCCTAGCCAGAGCTTGACTAAAATCACCAATGATGGGGGTTAAATATGAGTTTACGTATGTATTTACACTATAATGATGTGATCTTTTATTCTAAGATACAGAGAAAGAAACTAGAAATACTATCATCCCTCTAACCCCAAAAATACATGAGGCATGGACACTGTTCCTTCATGTCAGGGCAGCAGTGGAGCTTAATTTATCTGCTCAGTTGGGGTTTTTTCCTGCGGTGCATGCCGGCCACGTTTTTTTTTCCTGGGTTTTCCCACAAGATTTTAAGCAGGAAATTCAGGAAAGTGAACAGGTTAAAGCGTTTGCATTTGCAAACTATTACAAAACACAACAACCCACAACACCACTTCTGCCCGGCTTAGCCGCTGATAAAATGAGACATTTATTCAATCGCTCTCAAATAGATTGTGCTTGGTTTTCACACAGTTGCTTGTTGCTTGGCCAGGTTTTTAATGCCCGGACGGCTACGTAGCCATTTGCAGAGGGAAAAATTAGACCAGCTGCTTAAAACTAGAGAAATGTGTTCCTGCGTTCCATGTAGGGGCTTGACTTGATTAAAATGGCAGCTGTGCCGTGCTGCAAATTTGTCCCATGAATATTTGCAGTTAGATTACAAGTTGTTGTTGACTTGATATCCTTTGCCGACACTGCCATGATATTTTTTTTCTTTCTCTGAGTGAAGAGATTGTCCTTCCACACATTCAAATATTCCATATGCCTATTGGGGCAGTTGGTGTGGATTTCCGTTTAGGAGACATCATCGACTGCGGCTCATGCAAAAAAGGCTCCAGTGTGCATGAATACACAATTCTAGAGTGGTCTTGACCTGGAGAGATTGGCTCTTCTCTAAGAAACCCACGGCTACAATGTAATCAAGCATTCTGTTCCGTCTGGAGACCATCTCTCCACACAGTTATGTCTTTAATAAGTCTGGGACCCTTTAAGACATATTGTGAGGAGACCAAGGAGACAGAGCAGGCAGCGCTGCCAAGGTACTCCCAGGTATTTACCTCCGTGGGTCTTTGAATAACACGTCCCGCCCACCAGAGTTCTCTAAACAGGGTGTGTCAAAACAAAACCCCTGTTAAAATACTATCTACAAATACGCACCTAACACACATATTGGCCAGTGACACTGTTAGAGTCTCACTACCTGCTGCATACCATGCAAGAAGCAAAGGTCAGGGGTAAGATGATAAAGGCAACTCAGGCTAAAGGCTAAGACAACTGACTACGATATAAAACCTTCTCTTGGCTGGGCAAAACCAGACTCACTGCAACAGGGGCACAGTGAACGAGTCATCTGTTCGGGAAAGGCAACCAGCACAAATCAGGTGCTAGTAGCCACATCCACGATTAAAACGTGGATGTAAAAATAGATGGAGATGACCGAACCGAGGCTGGAAGGCTGTCGGACCCACGCGGCGTGTGATTTCGACTCCGCAGGGACTGGAGCGCCAGTACCTTTGCATGTCTGCTGAAGCTTTTCAGCCACCCAGCACTGGGACCTAAAACAAACAACTGGTCTGTTTTCCTGAATGCCTCTGGGTGCCAGACGTCGACTTCTGATTGGGCACAATAGTGATCCTCTCCGATCCTCCATGCCCTCTTCATATTTGGGATTTAGGGATCGCAGCCCAACTGATTCAGATGAAAGTCAGCGAGTACTTTTGGCCGGAACGCCAGGTTCGGACGCAACATAACTCCTGTGTTTTCTGGTGGGAAACGACAGCAACTCTTGTGTGTTGACAGAGCCTGTAACTCTCCTCCTCTCTTCTCAGATGTCACTGCTATTAGAAACACAACCCTGAGTGACAACCATTTAATGTCTGCCAACTCCGGCGGCTTGAAGGGCTCTCGTCATAAGGTAGCCAACCCAAGGCCCATATCCCATGTCAAGATGTCAAATCTCCTGCGCAAGTCTCTGAGTGCCTTTCAGGAATTGAAGCATAAGGCTGCAGTCAACCTCGGTCAGCCCACCTTCCATAAGGGGTAGCTTCATGTCTGCCACCACGGCCTTCGGGTACGAAGAGGCCCACAACATCATGGTTTGCACTTCATCCCATTAGGGATGCATCCATGGAAACCACCTGGCGACACAGAACAGGAGCAGGCATACCCCCCCCCCTCGAGATGTGAGCGGAGGCACAGCTATTGGTGACCACCACTGCGGCTTACAATAGTCTGTGAGCATAACCCCAGGTGCAAGAGGGACCTCTGAACTGCATGCATAGAGAACAGTGCCAGAGACACCACCTTGTCACAGGAAGGGCACTCACAAATTGCAACCGATACTGCGGTCATTGTTGACAAGACTCAAGGGTCTACTTCAGGGCTTCCCATGCCATATGAGAGTCCTGAATACAGGGGCAGGCTTGAGCTAATGGACTGTCAGGACCACGGTGGGGGGCTGTGGCTGCCCCTGGCTACCACCATTTCTCCGCCCGATCCCAAAAGGATCCCACTATGTTGGGAGGCTAGGGGGCATCTTTGAATGCCATTCACCGGCCGGTTCATGGGAGGGGGGGGGATGTTTACCAAACACATGGCAATGGGCCACTTTCTCTCAAGAGATATACAAAAACAACTCACACATGGAGATGGGATATCTCTCGCTGTCAATGCATGTTTAACTCCCAGACAGAGGACACAGTAGTCAAGTCGATCCTCCATAGACATCCCACCACCGTAGCCCATGCAGAGAGAGCCCTCCCGAATCGCCGTACTGACGTTGACAGAGGAACCAGGAGGTAACATCAGCCGTTAACTATACACATGGCAGTGAAAGCTCACACTTTGCTGGGCAATGTGGTTTTTTTTTTTGTGATTATTGCACATAAAGAGAGTGCAAAGATGCGTGCACTGGATAACTAGATCCAAATTCACTAGTCGACTATACCCGGGTGATTCTGAAGAAACAATCGCGCACTATGTCGTGAAGTCCCCCTCTCAGCCTCTCTTTCCTTTCGCCACAAATTGAGAAGGTAAACAAGCTATGCCAGGGGACCCAGAGACCAACTAACACAATGGTAAGTGGTAAGCTTCCTTCCTCCAAATGTTTTGCATCCGCTCTCACAGCGGAAGTCAATGATCGGCCAATTCATGCACACCTGAGCCTTTTACGCTCATGCACGGGTCACGTAGGTGGTGTGTCTTAAAGCAGGGTTGGGCACAGAGGAAGTGATGTCTGCATTAATTGCAGGGTGTCCTCATTGGAGGTCCCCCAACCATCATTCCTTGAACAAGCAGGGTGTACTGTCGAAGTACACCGTGGAGCAGCTAGACTACACACCTGGCTGGTTGCTCGGGTGTAAAGAAAACCTGCTTCTCTTCAAAATGGCTGCAAACACCTCTCTCTTTCTCTTTCCATGCGTTTCTGCCTCTATGTCACCTTCACTCGCTATTAAGAGTGTAAGTTTGTATAAAGACGTAGGCACAGCTTGTCATAAGGACACTGGCCAGGCGGTCCAGAGGGCCCCACTGCATCACTTATGACTGAACGCAGGTGGGGATTCAAAGTGGACAGGGGGGGGAAATGATTTTATCTTTCCTATACATACATATTGAAGTCTCACATACGCATGAATGCATTCATTGACAGCGCGCGCACACTCTCGGGCATGTAGGCACGCAAGCGCGGCCCATAAACACTCTCCGAGAGAGGGGGCTGGATGTAGATCAAGATATAGACAAGAGGCGAGTCAACACACAAAATTCCTTCTTGAACATGCTATCACCTCACATGCACCGTATGTATCCAAGTGCACCATGGGGATGTTTATGCAACTGTAGACAAGCAGGAGAGAAGTGAAATGGCGATCTTCCAGCAGGCTCGGGCATATAGCAATGCTTTGCACGGAGCCCGCGCCTGTGCCCGGCCCATGATTAATTTCGCCTGTCAAAATGTTCACCCGGAGAATTCCTCTCTCGAACGCTTGGCAGCTCCGTTTTAAGCTCTCACATGTAAAATATGAACTTACGATATATGAACAGAAACATGCAAATCACTGCTTCAATAGTCTGATAAAGCCAGGTTTGCAGTAACCAAGCTATGTACTACTGCTTTTTTTTTTTTTTTTTTTGCTTGAGCTCATGGATTTAAACACCATAGAGGAGTCTTAAGATTTTTAAGAAAATGATTACTTGTTAAAAACAGGCTTGAATAATTATCTTAAGAAGTGGAACAGGTGAGTTTGCAGAGGATGATGCAAATTGTGTTCATGTATAGAGACAGAGCAGCGCTGTAGACTGAAGAACTGAGACTTTTATTCAAGTAAAACAGAACTTGAGACTTGACTGGAGAGTAACTTTAAAGTCCCAACTTTTTGACAATCTCCGGAATGCAGACCAAAGCCGAAGCCAATGTAAACAAAAATGAAGCTGCTAATCTCATCTCCCCCAAAATTCAATGCCGCATTATACCTCTTTGTGTTTTTTTGAAAACCAGACCAATAGCTTGTGCTTGATCTTGCCGAGCGATAGACAAACCGGCGGATGCCTCGTCTGCACGGTAGCCACACTTAACTAGGCAAACTTTGCATAGCCACAGCCCGGCGCTGCTTTTGAGGGAGGAGATGTCGCAGCTCCTTGAAGCCCAAGGAAGTGACATCTCATCTGTGTGCAAAATTTGTCAAGTTCATCAGACTAAAAATATGTCCCCCGCTGTTTTGCTTTTTTTAATTTCTTTTTTTTTTCTCCAGCCCTCAAGATGAAAATCAAGGAGGTGAAGAAGGAGAAGGGCGACAGGAAGCTGATTGCGGCGCAGAAGAAGAAGAAAGTGTTGAAGCTGGGCGTGCTGCGGAAAAAGGACCTGAAGAAGCTGACGCTCTACATCAAGAACGGCGCCAACTGCCCGTGCTCCCAGCTGGACAGCCTCACCTCCAACTTCCTCATCATGGGCCGCAAAGTGGACCAGCAGCTCCTCCTCATGTCCATTCACAAGTGGGACAAGAAGAGCAAGGAGCTCAAGTTCGCCATCAAGTACATGAAGTCGCACCAGTGTCCCACCTACCACACCGTCTTCCAGTGACGCGGCTCCCCGTTGTCCTCGCCGAATCCATGATCACTCCCCACATTCCATCTTGTTCCTCATAGGTCCTAATTTTTTTTTTTATATCAACGATGCGTCTTTCAACACAAGACCTCTGTGTAATCTGTCGCCAGCCCACTACACAGTCCTGCGCGGGGTCGCAGCATGGTCAGGCTTTCATTTTCTCGGCTTCAACATGAATGAGGGGTCAAGAGGGTGTCAGTCTAATTTGTCTTCGATGAATCAGACTTATTAATGTCTGAGAGGGGAAAAGCTGCATGCTCTGCCTTATACACACACACACAGACACAAACACACACATACAATTGCCAGCCTATGTAAGCCCCAAAGAAACCACCAGTTTTAAGACAGCTCGCGTGCTGTGACTGTAATTCCCGAAGAAAAGCGGATGTTGTGATCTACTCCCTGTGATTTATACAAATCTTCATTTACTCTCGTGATATAATAGAGCCAATCACTTGTACAATATGTTACAGAGACTTTTATCACAGTAGCTACGAGAAGTGGGAACGTAAAGATTTGGGGTGCGAACGTGTTTGATTATGTGATGATTACAGATGGAGTGGGTCGTTGAGTGGCGGGGGGGGGGGGGGGGGGGGTTTTGTAGAAAAAAAAAA
>CAAKHG010018656.1:11914-24455 GCA_901007715.1 Dactylopterus volitans
TCAATTAACTTGCCACTTTGGAGGCAAATTGGAGACGGAATTACGCTCTCAAAACACACAAAACAAATATACACACACACAAACAGACAGGCAGACACACACACACACACAGTGAGGGCAGAGTCCATGTGGCTGAATTTTGTCAGAGTACCATCATCATCATCCCACCACCAACTGATACATCTGCACAACACCGCAGGAATAAAAGAGGGTGACACTGACATGTCACCACATAACACGGCAAACTGACATGGATGGATGAGTCCAAAGTTGTTGTCTAACCTTGACTGTGTTGCTCCTGCATAGCCCCAATCACCGCCTGGCTGATTAGTTCTCGGGTAATGAAAATGTCCACGTTGTTTACAACCCTCCACAAATCTCCACCTGACCCGAGCCCTCCATCGCGGTGTTATCGTCTCTTCTCCACAGGAGCACATTGTCAAACTGCCTCACATCACTTTTAAAAGTTAATGAAAAGGACGGCAAGGCAAAATTAACGACAGATTCCTACGTGAGCCTCATTACGGGTCACTCTTAAAAAAGAAATTACTTGTGAAGACAGCCTATTAGTGGTTAAGACTGTAGCTAATTCTGTCTTTTACAAAAGTGTCTGGGAGGACCACAATATGCGCTACATCCATTTTCCACATCAAGCTTTCATCAGAGGACTGCAGAGAAAACATCTATGTTGGGCCAAGCAATGTGACTCAGCATCTTGGAGACAAGTTGCTGAAGCCCTATAGAGACATACGCAGCTTTGTGATGTAGAACTTGCATTTCCTGATGAAAAGCCGGTGGGAGAGAAGAGAGACAGAGCGAGTGTGGAAGTGAGGAGGAGCACCGGCCACACAACAAACCCACAAAAGCCACATTTCGCGTCGTGATGCGAGACGCCGTCATACTTCAGGTGCACGAATGGTGCATACAGTTTGGGTCTGATCATTTCAGCATCAAACTGCCAGCATATCGCATGTTAGTGTTCCTTATGGTCATGAGTCTAGACAAAAAAGGAAAAAAACAAACACTTTATATCAAGTTCCTTGGGACCATTTCCAACAATTTGTGAGTCCTTGACATGACAACTACCAGGGTTGGGTTTATTCTAATACAACCATTCAACCTCACACTCTGAAATGGCTTAAACGTGGCATTTCCTCAGCAAACCGACCGCGATCCCGCTTAGGTCAACTCGCGCGAGTAAATACTCTGGCTACGGCTGGAAATCAGGTTGCTCGCTGTGCGCCGGAAAACAGTCTTACCGACGTGCTCATCAAACGCGCTGGATCACCGACACCGTCACCAGTCTCTACGGTGTGTGAAACGGACCGTCATATCGCCTTTGTAAACCTTTAAGGTCTGGAAAAACACACGCGCACACACACGCACACACACACACGCACACGCGCACACACACGCACACACAGAGGCCTGCAGGAACCGGGTTCAGGAACCGGGTGGGTTTTCCGTCCGCTCCAAAGTAGGAAGATCGCTATAAACGGAGTAACGGAGGAAGGCGATCGCTTTTCAAATAGGTCGCCGATCCTTCCTGGGGGAGTCTTATCCCGATTTATCCCGCTTCACGACAGCGTCCGGCTCTCAAACGCTCTAACGACAATACCCCGGGAGCCCGATTCCAATATTGCAATCAGCTAAAGTGTCTGTGTATAAGGGAAAGAGAGAAATAGAGAGAGAGAGAGAGAGAGAGAGAGAGAGAGCGAGCAAGGCGCTGCAAGGATCCGGTAGGCTGGAGCGGTAAAGCTGATCCGCTGTGGGATTAACGGAGGCGCAGGCGGACCAGTGGATTTGGCCAACAAAATAACATGCAAATTGACAGCTGCACCGGTCCCCCGCCCCGCAGCCGGGCGGGTGGCGTTTTGAGGGGTGGGTGAGGGGTGGAGGCGTGGAGGCGTTTCATTTATGTCAACGACTGCCCTGTCAACTCTGCCCGTCGCTTTGGTGGATAGTTCGCAAAAAAAAAACAACAACCCAAAAACCAAAAACGGGGGCATCGGCATCATCATCCTCCTCCTCCTCCTCCTCCTCCTCATCATCGCACACGCCCAGGCTCGCGCGCCCGTCGAGCGCACTCCAAAGTGGCGTGTCTCCGCACGCATGACAGCTGCGTGGCCGCGCTCGGCTTCACGCGTGGCCGTCGGTTTACTTTAAAGGGCGCGGGAGGGGACGCGGGCGACGAGACGCGTTGGAATCGGATTGGGAAGATGATGCGTGGCTCCAATGCGCAGAGTCATTCGCCGGCTACTCAAATGATGTAATGTTTCCACACACACACACACACAAAAAAGTATCAGGAGGGCTCAGATATCCCCCCCGGCAACAACGGTGACAGAAACGCCCAACATTACATACATCACGGCGGATGACACCCAATTAAGCCGCGACCAGCTGATTCCCGCTCCACCGCCCGTGCATTATCATCGCTGTCGCCTGCGTGGATAGAACCCGCCCCGCCGCCCGGCGAGCTAAAAGTAGCCCGGGATGCGGCACCAAACACGGCGATACTCACTGTCATCATCTCTGTAGCGTCTCCGCCGCGTCTCAAGACATTGTTAAGAGTGTAAAAATCCCGGCTGCGATGGTGCTGACTTCCCTGGCAGCAGCCCCGCTTCTATTCTAGGGGAGGGCGGCGCGGCTGGCTTCGCCGGGGAAATGACAGAAAGCCGGTAGACACTTGAGTCCAGTCATCGCTCTGAGCGTGGAGTCCGTCCGCCGAGGAGCCGAGTCTCGCTGAGAGGAAGCGAATTAAAAAAAAAAAAAATAGAAAAACAAAATAACCCCAGTTTGTCTGCTCCAGAGAGGAAGATGCCCGACCGGCAGTCCAATCTGCGCTCACTTGCTCTCCCACCACGTCAGCTCGAAACGAGTAAGTCTGCGTAAAGTGCGTCCCCCCCCTTATATATTGTGGGCTCGCGCACGTTTTATAGAGCAGCAGAGGCGCACACACACACACACACACACACACACACACACACACACACACACACACACACACACACACACACACACACACACACACACACACACACCGGCAGGCAGGCAGGCGGCCTTTACAACTCTCTTATTATTAGACGGAATCGTGACTTAGAAACTGTACGCGCAAACGTGCAGGCTCGTGCTCGGCGCGCTGGCAACTGGCGGCGGCGGCAGCGGCAGCGGCGGCAGCGGCAGCCGGCATCTCCGAGGAGAGGAGAGAGTGACGACGACAAAAGACGAGTAAAGCCCAGCCTTCTGCACCCACTGACCTTGCAAATGATAGAGAGAGAGACCGACACGCAGGGAGAGAGAGCGGGGAAACTATTTAGGTGAGTTATTAAACATACTTCTGGTGCTCTGAATTTAGAGCCTTTCTCGACCCGTTTTCTCTCCCAAGGACAAATCTGCTGTTACATTTATATTCAAGCAAAGACACTCTCTCTCTCGCTCTCTCTCTCTCTCTCTCTCTCTCTCTCTCTCTCTCTCTCTCTCTCTATATATATATATATATATATATATATATATATGTATGTATAAATGCTATCTTACACAGAACTCACTGGTTTATTGGTGCCTAATGCAATCCAGTGTAATGGCCTGGCCGTGAGTCCTGCTTTTGTGATGAGATTGTGTCACAAGACCGATTCAGCCCTATTTCAGATGTTTTCTTGTGCTTTAGGTCACTTCTGTAGAAATAAGCATGACTATCTCCTCAAAAACTAAACATTAAAAGCTCCACCAAGAAAAAATGCGCTAAACTTACAAGTTAAGTTGATTAGAAGTAGTCAGTTGACAGAAAAATAATCAATAATCATTCATTCATTCATTCATTCATTCATTCATTCACTGTCTTCCGCTTATTCTGGCTATTCCGGGTCACTGTCGTGCTGGAGCCGATCCCAGCTGTCGAATGGGCGAATGGCTCGCAGGGCCACATGAAGGACAGACAACCACTCACACCTGCAAGCACACTTACGGGCAATTTAGAGTAGCCAGTTAACCTCAGCATGCTTTTGGAGGTGGGAGGAAGCCGGAGTACCCGGAGAGAACCCACGCAGACACGGGGAGAGCATGCGGACTCCACATAGAAAGGCCCCAGGCCGGGAGTCGAACCTGCGACCTTCTTGCTATGAGGCAACGGTGCTAACCACCGCATTCTCTAAAATCATTTTTTTGGGGTACACATACCAAATATTGATTCAGGTTACAATGATGTCGATCTTTGACCTTATGAATACAAAATGCTGCTTCATCATAATTACATATAATATATACATATTACAGCGATTTTGTGAAGTCACAGTGACCCTGACTTTTGACCACCAAACTCTAATCAATTCATACCTGAGCCGCAGTTGACATTTGTGTCATATCACTGTGCCATGTATAATGACAATAAAGGCTTTCTATTTTCTAAATACCCTGCAGGCATTCTAATAATTGTCCATGAGAATGGGACGAATGTCAGAAAAGTTGAACCTTAACCCTCTAGATACAAAATTTCATTAAGTCATCTCCTATCATTTTATACTTTTAGACATTTATGTTAAGTTTGTCATATTCAGCATGTTGTATGGTCAACAATGTATATTATGAGGTCTGGTGACCTTGACCTTTGATCTCCGACCACCGAAATCTACTGAGGTCATCTTTTGGCCTGAGGTGACATTTGTGCCAAATTTGAAGACTTCCCCTCCAGCCGTTCTTGAGATATTGCATTCACAAGAATGGGGTAGATGGACGGATGCACAGGTGGATGGATGGATGGACAACCTGTTAACACAGAGCCTCTGGCCTGGGCTAATAAAAAGTTTTATAGAAATGATTATGAATAACAAATTAATTCAGTAGTTGCGGCCCTAATCTCCATTATGAATCAATGTTCTTTTTCTCTACTGGTGTCATTTGTTTCTATTCTATTTTTGGGAGAGCTCATGTTGGATAAAAGCACCATAGTATGAGTTTACACACACATCCACACTTGCAAAAACACACACAGATGGCAGTTGCAGTGTCAGAGCTGCAGAGAGGTTAATGCCAACATGGCATGATATCTTCATGTTGCATTTGCTTCTTCTTGTAGCAGCTGGTAATTTGCATATTCCTAAATGGAGATCAAGATAAATGTCAGAGATAAACCGATCTCGTCGGCGGCGAGTGTAAAGCTCCTTTACGACGTTATGATTGGGAATTGGATCAGTAAAACAAAGATTTGGAAATACAAAAGAGCTGCTGTTGCACGCCCGTGATGTTGCCGGGAACCTCTCGGCGAGTCGCTCTGCTTCCACAACGCTTTCTGCTCCGCACGAGCCAGCTGGGTGCGGGCTAGATTTGTAGTTGTTTGAGGGATTGGAGCTGTCCTCAGATATGACGCGTTGAATGTATAATAGCAGCACAAAGGAGTTCACCCATGTAATAACAGAGTTGCACTTCAAAGACCCCTGGCTGGGCCTCTCCTTGCGTTACAGTAGGAACAGCAGTGGTGGGGATATCCCCAAAGAGAAGACAGCAGGAGTTCAGCCTACTGCTACCACTGCTTTCAACTACCTTATCAGCCTTTCCACTCCTCTCTTCTGCTTTCCCTCACCAGGTCCCTCAACATTAATTGGTCATAGTGAAGTAACGCGAAGAGTTGTAGCGTTAACTGAATTCCTTTCAGGGGGATAAGACACTTTTGGACTTATTATCTCGTACAGAATGGGAGAGCTAAGAGTTCATACGCTCTCCGGGCAATTAACCGATAACCAATATTACCAATGTAGTTTAGGCCACTCGCGCGCGCACACACGTGTGCGCGCACACGCGCGCTCACACACTGCTTGCTTCCCTTTGAACTTTTACATCTGTCAAAGCTTCAAACATAAAAGAAGAAGAAGAAGAAGAAGAAGACTTGTACAGTACTTTTACAAGCAGAGGTGGTCAACGAAAGTTCACCGCTCAGCATCATCCACAGCTCCACTTCAGGCTCCTTGGATCATTCGCTCTCCTTTTTGTTTTGCGTTTTTTTTTTCTCTCCCTCTAACAAGAGGCAGAGGTGTGGTGTCTGTCAGACTGCCATTCAGTGGGATTTACCGCTAAAAGACGGGCAGAAATGTGGAAAAATCAGCCCAGTGTAGATGCGCAGTATCTGGGAAAGCTTTGCTGTATACTGCCTAACAGTCCATCCATAGCAGTTATCTGGCAGGAATCACTGAAGGCCCATTACTGACAGAGAGATAAGGCTGGAGAAACGAAATGCCCCTCAGATAACACCAAAAAAGTCAGAGAACATCTTCCTCTGCTTATGTCTGTCTCACAGGCGTTTAAAAAAACAGGTAGCATCTGACAGTTGGTGAGAAATTGAAACTGTCTCTGGCCTGTCAGGAACTCACCAACTCTAACGGAGAGACACCGAAAGTGACCTTGGAGGATTCTCCGTCTCTCTCCGTTACTTTCTTTCTCTCTGCTTCTCACCTTGAAATAGGACTCGGTCCGGACCAGATGACAGAAAATGATTCGTCAGAAACATGACTGTGGAACAAGGCTGGACCTGCAGATGGAAAATGACCTGCCTGGTTATGGGAGACAGGGGGCCACCAGAGGCCAGACAACACACTCAGCACTTACCTCTCTATGCACGTTTTTTTTTCTTCTTTTTTCAGATAAATAAGACCCTATATTGGTTGTTATGCAAGTAACCACAGCACTTCATTGCATATATTTCATATCCCCACAGCTCCGGGCTAAAAATCGACTCTCTGAACATCACACACGTCTTCCTTGTGAATCATTTTGACGAGATGATTTAGCCACATATCCACACATCCAGGTCATGGTTATCTCAAGAGCTTTGGTAGAAAACAACTGGGCTTCTTTTGGTTGTTTGAAGATGTGTCACCCCTCATACAAATGGCTGTTCCAGTTTTAATGGTTGGTGGGGAGTCGCATGTATTTAAACTGTTTTTTGGATCGTTGGTCCCATTGGATTGGATGTGGATTGTACGTGGATGATATGTGGTGTCTTAGGCAACCTGCCCTGCCAACATCAATGGCTCCTCTTTCAAACCGCCAGTCTGTTCAGTCCAGAATGTGAACATAAGAGTGTCAAAAGAGCCACTTCTTCATCAAATACAAGTGTCCCTCTAAGAACCGATAAGCTGACCTGACACCACTTGTCTCCCACATACAATGAGGTCTTGACCATCCCCACCAGACAGCTCAAAACTCATTCTCACCTTGACTCATGTGACCCTTACGCCTCACATGACAGCCTGCGTGGGTAAACAACTCTCACCTTAACAACCCTCTTGGTATCTACAATCCCACAGGAGGTTAAATATCTGAGACTCCACACCAACGGTGACACCTGAAGATTCCTTTTGGATGAGAGGGGACACACCTTCAAACAACCACAAGAATTCCAGTTGCCTCCAGTCCCAGAGCTCTTTGGAGCACAAAACACTGTCTACTTTAACTAGATGTTTATTCTGTGCCTATGTATGGTTGCTATGTGCATACACTCTGAAGCTCGGCAAAATGAGGAGATGCAACAGTACATGCAGAGCAAGTACTGTCTGCATGAGCTGAGCAGCGTTGTTAAGGATAAGGACACATGAAGAAAGTCAAAGTGAGACTCAGTATTGTTCAAATTCACATTATCCACAAATGTTTTGCTTACTTCAGTCTATTTAATGGACATTAACAACAAAACTGCCAGGGCGTTGCCTTTTTCAGTAACAAGACCGGGTGAAACCCATGTTCGGATGTAACCTTGTGTGCATAGTTACAGTCTACTCATATTTAGAAACACAGTCACTGTGAAGTTCAATTATAGCCCATTACTGTATGTTCTGCTCATGTTGCAGTGTTGGCATCAAACTGTGAAATCCAGTGCAGAATTTAAAAATAAAGAGAGGAGTAAACATCTTCAGTGTGACTCCTATTTACTCTTACATTGAGGAAAAATACCTTTTACGCAGGACACTCTTCTTTACGAACAAAAGTCATTTTCTTGCAGGGAAATATGCACATGTAGTCCATATACAGCACGTTATTGCATATTATGACACAGATATAGATATTGATATGTCATGATAAAGTAAATTTGCTGAAAATCAATTGAGAAGCTGTTAACGTGAAAAATTAGTGGGCAGCAATGTGTGCTTTAGTCCAATCTAGCGAATAAATCCTCTTGCAGTTCTCCTCCACTAAAATATTGGCCTCTGGTGACGCTGCTCTGCTGGCGACCTGGACTCGTGCTGCTGCCGCCATAATCAATGACTGGAAAAGCACATATACATTTGATAAATAATTCTGTAAAAGATTTGAGCAGGGACATACTTTTTTTTTGTGTTGAAAAATGATTCAAACTCAATTTTTGGCTGTATGGTGCTATAACGTTTGGCAAAATGGTGCCATTAAACTGTAGGGCACCTATGTTCAAATAGCCTAGAATGTGCTGAGAAAATGATTTCAGTTCCATCTGCATCTTACAGAACCACACTTATATTGCTTTTTAAAACAATATGAGGCTACAGTATGTCTAAAAAGTGGCAAAGATCCAATTGACGCTACTTTGTCAAATAAACGCAAGCTTCATATTGCTAGCAATCAGTTCTGATAACTGACTTGCAACAATGTCCACAAATGTACATTTCACCTGGACTGAAGAGAAACACGAACGTAAAAAACAATACAGCGAAACATCCGATGCGTGATAAATCAACACACTTTGTATAATACATTTTCCAATCCTATGGACATAAATTATTTTCTCACATTTGGTGCAGCATGCACTCCAAGTGGCACTTTGAAGCGATATGAAAGCAGCCTGCGCCTGGAGACAGCGGCAGCAGCAGGATGCAGACTGTTGATGATGAATAGAGATGTCAGATGGCCACAATATAGGTCGGATCCTTAACTGGCTGACTGACCTGCCTTTCTAAATAGAATGGGTGGCCAAACCATTGAGACCAGTCATCAATCTTCTCCCACAGCACGATGATGATTTACTCCATTCAAATCAGTGGGTGAGTTCAGAGGACCAACGAAGAGAGTGTTCTGGGTACCCTTCATTTCTCGGGCAATTATATGCGAGCGAATGTACATCTGTGTCTGATACGTGTTCATGTCCTATGATGCATAACCATGCACCTCTGCAGCATGTTTTTTGTAATTGTGTTTACACACACTGTCAAACCCCCCAGTGCTTATATTGGACTGCACCACTGATACCTGGCTATAATATATTGATCTTCCCTTCCGTACAGTATATCCTGCCAACAATTTCACTTGCTAACGAAGTGTGAAATTAATTGAGAGCGCAACATCTTGTGCAATGTATATACAAGGACACAGATGCATTTGAATGGGAAGCACGTCGGGCTCCAGTCTGCAGTATAATGTGTGCAGGATACAGCTTGCCGCGCGGCGACAACAGACTCAGACTTGCCAAATTTGTTCAATCTATGTAAGGTTCATAGAGGCTGTGTTTTGCAGTAAACAACTCTTATAAAGCTTGGGATTAATCAAAAATCTTAATCCCACTCTAGCAATTACAGAAAACATCTAGATGTGCACATATGACGTAACCATTGAGAAAGTGAAAGCGAACAATAATGAATGTGATGACGGAGGAGGCAATATTGAAGAGAAAGAGAGAATTACAGTGATAAAGACATTGGGGAAGATGAAAATGTTAGTAATGAAATTGCTGACAGTCAACACAGAAATCAGAGTGGTTACATCCCTACTGCTTGTGCTGATGGGGAAAAAAATTCTGCGACAAAGTTACGAGTGAGAGCGTGATCAAGATGATGTGTGGAACTAAACAAAAGAGCAAAGGCGGTTCCTGTAACACTTAGGAAGTTGAGAAATCTCTGAGAAAAATGTTGTATCCAATTAAAAATCTTTTTGCTGCAGAGAAACTAAATTCTTCCCTGGGGGATTGGGACCAGCAGGGTTGGAAAAAGTCATCCAAGTCGTTAATGAAGTTATGACCGGCGTCACAGCGGTGACAGAGGATCTTATCGCCTGCAAGAGAGGAGGGCTACTCCAGACTTATTTCGTCTACAGCACACTAATGCTAATTAGCGTGAAAGAAGGGAAGCTTTATAATGTGTTCAATTAATCTGGACTGGAGAGGCATCCTGAGGGGATGAGGAGAGATTCAGGTCTGAGTCTGCTGAGGACCATTTTTTTTTTATGACACACAAGGGAGATAGGTTTATATTAATATGAATGCCATGTTGAGATTTCTGAAGCTTTTCTATGAATTTCCAAACACATCTCGGCCATGCTGGGCTGCTTTTCTCCTTCAATCATTCCAAATGGCTGCGCCCTCCTTGACCTTTTTGAAATGCAGTAGAAAACATCTACATGGTTAAAGAGTCAAAAAAAGAGACAGACCCTCAGTGTGTCAGGTCTCAATCCCCAGCTTGTCCCATGTCTGCCTGGCAGCTGTCCACTGCTGTTCTTGAGCCCTGTCAGCAGCATCCACCCTGCCCTCTGCTCAGCTCAGCACCATGCAGCCTGCAGATGTCCACGCGTTTTACTGCCCACCACAAACTGGATCTTCTCCGGTGTTTTGTGCAGGACGCATGTGCGCACACACACAAACACACACACACAAACACGCTGTTCTCAACCTTCTCTCATAAACGACTGAACATCAAGAGAAGGGCGGGAGGAGAGGAACGAGAGGCCTGCATGCCAGCCTGTGCGGGCTGATGCAAGGAGAAAATGAAACAAAAAGCGACAGAAAAAGGAAAGGAAAAGGGCTGATGTTAAAGGGTTGGCGCTGTCCTTTGCCCTTGCAGCAAACGTGCAAACATCTTTGATGAGGTTCCACCTCATAGCGGGAGGCTGTTGGTGGAAAATAGGGCCGTCTCACACTGCAGGCACGCATCAGTGTAGTCAGTGATTAACAGCTTGACCTCAGAAGCAACCAGACCATCAGCCAGGTCACCACATAGTTGTTACGAGTTCAGCACAATTTGACATCTGATCGGCTCTGATGTGACTGAGTGACAGCTCCAGTTTACACCTGAGCTGGTGGGGTACAGATCGCCACACTTGCGGGAGGAAAAAAGGCTTTTGCCTGTGTTTTCTGGTGACACGTCTGTGTGTGAATGTGAACCTTGAGGGACCCTGGCAGGTGGTAGGACACTGTCGAGATCAATTACTGATCCTGGACGACCAGGCGTGAGATACTCCTGCATCCATCTCAGACAGGGCATCATAACTCATCACGGAAATGGCACACAAGAGCAACAAGCAATGACTGAATAACTGTACAGTGTCTTCACTTAAGGGGAAACCTTGCTGGGTGTCATAAAGCAAAATTTTGTATTGTGTTCAGTCCCTATGATTTATCTACAAAAAACCATGCAGATTTATGTAAATTTGACTTTATTTTAAATTCAGACCAGACTCTTTTAACCCAATATGAACATAATTCCCGATAATCAGGATACATGCCGTCATCTGTGGGCATTTTGCTGTTTATAGACTCCTGAGGAGTAAAGTACATATTTAATGAACACGTAAGGAATACACATTTGCAAATATTTGTGCTTTGTACCGTGTTAAACATCAAACCAAGTGCTGGCAATCCCAATTCACAATTAAATACTATCATTACAAGAGGTCTGGTAGTCCTTTATTTTCTTATTGCAAAAGTTTTAGCCCCTTAAAAAGCTCTCTCAGCAAGTGTGATAAAAATCAGTGTAGTCTATTAAACAAAGAGTTCTCTTCATTAGATATTTATTTGGTTTCAGTTAAGCTACTTCAGAAGTTGTTATCCGGTCATGCAACTTTCACACTACAGGCTTTGCTTTCTTTGTTTATCATTGTAATTGTGCAGAATCACCATTTGTTTGTCTAATAGCTCTTCTATATGGATTTTCACGAGGGAACCTGTTACAACTCGACTTTATCTCTATTACATGCAGCTAGGGCCCTTATAAAATATCCTTATTTACCGAGTTACATTATCATTCAATCTCTGAAAATATTATCCTTGGAATCATTTATCCTCTTTGGAAAAGACAAGTATTATACATCATATGTCAAATCATCTTCTAATTTGTGTAAACCTAGACTAATTTATCTGTCTTCTAATTTCAATGAACATTGATTAGACCGCCTGTCTTTTTAATATGATAGTTTTCAAATTTAAAATTAGTATTGTTTCTATCCTCTCACCTAGTGGCTCATCTCGTTATCTAATAAATGAATGTAATTTAAAAGTAAGTGCCCTAGAAACATTTTTGCTGCTTTCTTTTAAGCCAAATGAAGCAAAACCATCACATGCATGTTACAGTCTTACATCCTGAGGGATTGCTCATGTAATATAATCCTGACTTGAAAGATTTGAAATTAATTAATATGCTTCTCATCACATTAGCTGTCACATAATAGCAATAACTGGATCCCTGCAACTACAGGTGTCACCAGGCTTAATGGATTTTTTTTTTTTTTTTTTTTTATTGATTTATTTATTTATTTATTTTTTACTTTCTGCACATTTGGAAGTCATGATCATGTTCCCATAGGACAAATGTGCATGGCC
>CAAKHG010018657.1:0-10769 GCA_901007715.1 Dactylopterus volitans
CTGCCTCCCCGCCGCCGCGCCCTCCTCCTCCGCCACGTGCTTCCCCTCCGCCCGCCGCTCCTCCCTGCCGGCCCCGTCCACGCCCTTAAATCCCACACTCCTCCCGCTGAGGCCCAGCATCTCCCCAAGTCCGTGGCTCTTCACCGCCTGGTAGGCGGCGCTCAGCCCGCTCTCCTCGAAGCGGTTGGCGGCGGCGGCGGCGCTGGGCGGGCACAGGAAGCCGCCGGCGGGCGCCGACCGCCAGGCGGCGGGCTTCCGGCCCCGCCGCGGGCGGGAGATGCGGCAGCTCTGCCTCTTGATGTGCCGGTGCAGGTGGTCGGAGCGCGTGAAGCTCTTGTAGCAGTGCTCGCACTGGTACGGCCGCACGCCCGTGTGGATGCGCAGGTGGTTCTTCAGGTCGTAGTTGTGGACAAACTTGGAGTTGCAGTGCAGGCAGATGTAGGGCCGCTCGCCGGTGTGCTTCCTCATGTGGATCTTGAGTTTGTCTTGTCTGGTGATAGAAGAAAAAAACATGTTTAGTTTTTGTTGTTTTGTTTTTTTTAGGATGTGTGGAGGGTGCAAAGCTCTATTCATTTGCGGACGTTAAAAGCCGACGCTTAAGACACGGTTTCTCGAGGTGTGATGACGCTGCCCGACGTCGCTCTCTGGTCTGAAATGCAGGCGGGAAGTTTGAAAAGAAAGTGGAATGAGGGGGCGGGGCTTCGCGCTTCAAGCACTTTGATATTTACATGAGGTGAGGGGGGAGAGGAACCGCAGGCGAGAAGAAGAACGCGTTTTTCTGTTTGACACGGACGTTTGATACGAGACGCTCGCGCGGACGCCGCGCGGCGTTGAGTGATGGCAGGCGGCGCTCCACGTACCTGGTGAATCGCACTTCGCAGATGGTGCACATGTACGGCTTCTCCCCAGTGTGCGTCCTCATGTGCCGCGGCAGTTTCCCGGCCCCCTGGATGACCTTGTTGCAGATGGGGCACTGCTGCGACGACTTGGGCTTCATCTTCCTCTCCTCCTCCAGCTGCCAGGGGGGGAACAGCGCCCCCAGGTGGGAGGCCGAGCTCAGGAAGCTCAGGTACGAGCGGAAGTCGGCCTCGTCCTTCACGGGCCCCAGGCCGTGGCCCTCCGGCGGCACCGAGCCGGCGCCCATGGTGCCGCACAGGCCCGAGCTGACAAACTCCTTCAGGAAGTCGCCGTGGAGCAGGCTGGGCGGGACCTCCTCTTTCATTTCCTCCTTTATGATCTCTCTTTTCACGGCGAGGTCGAGCGGCCTGGAGGCCTCCAGCGGCACCTGCGAGGGAAAGGCGTGGGGGAGCCGGGTCTGCGGCGAGGCCCCGGCGCGGGGGTGCTGGTGGTGGCCGGGGTCCAGGAACTGCTGGGGGAACGCTGGGAACTCGGCGGCCCACATGGAGGGGTAGAAGCCCGGGAGGAGAGGGGAGAAGCTGGCCCTGCGGTCCAGTGTTGACATCCGGGGGTAGAGGCCCTCCTGGAGGAGGGACTCGATGGAGAAATCCTTCAGCGCCCGGTTCTCCAAGCTCTCCTGCAACACGACACGTTCTAATCAGCCTTTTTGGAACTTAAGAAAAAAAAACGCCGCAAAGGTTCGCGGATCACGCCGAGGTGAATGAACCGTACCTGCTTTCCTCTCATGTTGCCGGGCGACTGCGACTGCGACGGCTCCCGGTGGAGGTCGAAGGGCGGCTGGCAGGCGGAGGTGCTGGCCGGCGGCGACTCCTCGGCCCCCGGAGGCGTCCGCTCGCCCCGGCTCTCCGAGGAGCGCGGCGACCTCTCGCTGACGTCGTCCTCCTCCTGCTCGTCCTTCCTCGACCTCCCCTCCTCCTCCTCCTCATCCTCCTCCTCCTCATCTTCTTCCTCGGCGTCCTCCTCCTCCTCGTCCTCCTCCCCCATCTCCTCTCGCCCTCCGCCGCCGCCCCCGCCGCCGTCCATGATCTCCAGGCAAACGTTGATGATGCAGGGAATCTCCAGCATCTGGGCGGCGTTCAGGATCTCCTTGACGTTGGACGCCGTCACCGTCAGCGTGGAGGTGTAGGCAAACTCCAGGATGGCCGTGAGGCACTCCGGGGCTACAAAGTCAATCTCGTACACCGCCGCCGCGTGGTGGCGGCCGTCCTCGCCGGTGGCCACGGTGAAGAGCTTCTTGAAGTACTGGCTGCAGGCGGCCAGGACGGAGCGGTGGGTGCGGTACTCCTGGTCGCGGACGATGAGGATGACGTCGCAGAGCAGGCCGTCGCGGCGCTGCTCGTTGAGGCTGCAGAGGACGTCGCTGCTGTGGTTGGGGA
Organism: Dactylopterus volitans; assembly: GCA_901007715.1. Classification (NCBI taxonomy): domain Eukaryota; kingdom Metazoa; phylum Chordata; class Actinopteri; order Syngnathiformes; family Dactylopteridae; genus Dactylopterus; species Dactylopterus volitans. Next base: position 2,295 of record CAAKHG010018657.1, read on the forward strand.
AGGGGATCCCGATCAGGTCCTCCTCTCTGTGGTGCACCATCCTCCTCGCTGGCGTCGCCGGTGGCTTTCTGGGTGGGGAGCGAGAAGAGTCAGCTGTTAGTGGCCCTTCGGTGAAAAGATCGAGCAAGTGTGGAAAAAAGCAACTTTACTTTCAAAGCTTCCTCGTGTTGTTTTGTTTTGATTTTCTTTTTTTTCTTTTTTTTTTACAGTCAATTAACCACGATTTGGGCATCTCAAGTACTTCCTGAGACCACATTAGTTACTTTTCCTTCCTGCTACCTCAGATGCAATTTATATGAAATGAATTTAGCACTTCTGACTCTGATTCGTCAAATACATAAATAAGTAAATAATGAATGAATAAATAAATTAGAAATAAAATAAAAATAGAATAAATAATAATAATCAAATCTTACAAAAACTAACATTCAGTATCTTTTTTAAACAGATTTTGAGGTATTTTGATCTCTGTATTTGATAACAATAAGCAAAGAAAAAAAGAAAGACAGAGAGAAAGACGGTAAAGGGCAATGTTAGAATAATAACAATATGCTGTAAAATAACGTAGAGGATTATGAAATTTGCAATAAGAACATATTTTATTTTCTTGGATAAAGAAATAGAGTGAAAACAAGTCAAACATCAGCCTATTGTCGGCAAAAGAATAGAAATTTGTCACTCCAGATGGCACTGCAGGAAATATCTGAACAGTTCTGGATTGCAAAGTAATCTGAATACTCGTTTATCAGCTGACGGGATCACGCGAAATCAAACACCAGCGGAAAACCATCGATTCGCCGAGCAAATAAATAACCAGCAAGTTAAGCCCGGCTCGCCTCGGTTCGAAAAGGGACGATTTTGAAGGAAAAGCATGAAAAAGGATTTTCAAAAAAAAAAAAAAAAAAAAAAAAAGTCACTGCCGCCGATATTGTTAGCACAGCGAGTGGCGATGTAAAGTTTGCTGTAGGGATGCTGGCCCGCGCGCCATCTGTGCGGCAAAGGCAACAAATGGTAAATACAGCAGGCCTCGGTTTCTCAAACATCACATTTATTCTCGGCTTTCTAGCAGGAGCGAGACTGTGTGTGTGTGTGTGTGTGCGCGCGCGCGCATGTGTGTGTTTTAGGGAACCCCATCATCGCCATTAGGCATTTTAAAAAAGAAAATTGAAAAAAAAGGAGGTTTTTTTTTGTTTTTTGTTTTTTTTTGTCCATTTCCCCAGCAGACGTGAGCACGTAGCGAGCGCTCATCTCGGCAGCGCGGGGTGAGATTGGGATGTGGTGAGACAAAAGAGGTCAGATTGTACCCTAGATACCGTATCCTGTCGAAAACGCTTAGTCTGCATTCGATCCCCTGCGCGCTCGCTTCGTTTTCAGCCGAGGCGACGAGCGCCGCCTTCGCGCCTGCGGGCCCCCTCCCGCCCCGCCGGCGGAGGCGCTCCTCCCGACCTGTTGCTTCGCCGCGCCGCTGCTCACGGTCGCGCTCGGGCGGCGGCGGCGGCGGCGCAGGCTCGCTCGCGTCTATGAATCGGCCTCGAACTTGGCGGCGTCGGCGCGAGGCGTGCGTGGAGAAAACACTCTGAAGCGGCGCCGCTCGCCGCAGCTGCATTGTCGACTGGCTCTAAATGGGCCGGGACTGAACACACACACACACACAGACATACACACTGCCTCTCTCTCTCTCTCTCTATCTCTCTCTCTCTCTCTCTTTCTCTCACACACACACACGCGCGCGCGCGGCGTCTCACTTTCCCATTTAGGCTGCGGCGGATCACACCAGCAGAGACGAAGAAGGAGAGGAAGAAGAAGAAGAAGACAACAACTGAAAACTGTCTCAGAAAACCCCTTAGTTCACCCGGCAGGTACACACCTCAGATACCAATCTTACATGTAGTTTATTCTTGTCGATCTTGTTGCTAGGGAACAGTTGCTATGTTCATGCCATTGATACAGTGTGGACTTAATTAAAACGTCTATAGAGGAGGAGGTGCTGATATAGGATACGTGCCCACAGACCTCAGAACTTGTCACTATTTCGCTCGAGCGATAACAGGATGTAAATACGCTGAAAATAAGGCAAGAAGTGGGGGTAGTTGGGGGAGGTGTGGGGGGTTGGGTTGGGCCTCAAGATTGCACCTTTGCGCAAAACTCGGGTATCGCTGAAACTTCACAGGCCTCCTCCTGGACGTATCGCACCACATCCAGTTGAATAAAAAAAAAGAGAGTGAGCGAGAGTGAGAGAGAGTGAGAGAGAGATCAGATGGCCCTAAAAGTTCCCTAACAGGTTGCACAAACAGCAGTGGAGGGGCCCCTCCCTGCAGCAGCCTGCCAAGGCAAACAATAGCGCCGAGCTTGGAACAACAGCGAGTGGATAAGAGGGAGAGAACGACGGAGCGAGTCTGAGTCTGGGAGGGCTCGGCCCCGCTCGCCCTCATTTGTCAGCCCCGGGCCCATCCCACCCGCCCACCCACCCCTGGAAGCCAGCGGGCACGTGCTCGCCGTTGCCGCTTGTTGCCCCCCCCCACCCCTCCCAAGTCGCCCCGGCGGGCGCCACTCCCCTCCGTTCCCGCCGACCGGCTAGCGCTAGCTCTTAGCGGCCGGCCCCTAATTACAATGTGGAGAGGATCTAAGGAGGATGTGCCACATGGACAGGGAGGGGAGGAGGGCACCGCTTTCCCACCGCAAGGTCCTGGAGTGACATTTCGTCATGCAGCCAAACAGCGTTAACCCTTGGCGCGCCCAGCGCGAGGGCGGGGGCGCCCCCGCCGAGGAGCGCCGACGATTTACCGCTCAGGCCGCTTGGCGCCGCCGCGCAGCGAAGAGAATACGACGCTGTTGTTTTTGTTTTTGTAAAAGAGTGGATTTCTGCGCATCGCACTCGGGTGAAAGTGGCCGCAGTCCATTTATCCAGCTGACCTCTAATGGAGGGCCCCCCCCCCACACACACACGCACACACACACCACCACCCTCCCACCCACCCCACCACCCTCGTCTGGCCTCGCTTTTCCGCCACTTCTCCTCCTCATGCCTCACTTAGTCACCAACACTTTCAACTCAGCACTCCCACCCCAAATTATGTGTCACCTCCAGTCGGTGTTGTCTTTCTCCCAAGAACTTCATCTGCTTTCCGGGCTCTGACCACCACCTACAGCACCGACGTCTCCTCGCCATCCTCCTCCCCCTGCTCCTCCTCCCTCCTCCTCTTTTGTCCCGGTTGCAGCCGAGCCATCATTATGCCCGGAGCGAAGCGTCCAACTTGTCCCCGCCGCGGCCGTTTGACCGGCTCAGGCCACAAATCAGCAGCTAATGTCCATCTCAACCCCTTGTCAGGGGGCAGACGCTCATTTGGCCGGCGCAGGTTAGTTTGTCCCTGTCAGGCCGGCGCGTCCACCTGACCCACATGCTGAATCACCGGCGGCTCATCCGCTGTCACCGACTGCCCCGCCGCAGCCCGACTCCTGCTAAACAAGTGTCACAGGTGGACAATTACGCGGCCAATCATTTGTGGTATTGACAGCCCAAAAAATCCGGCCCATTATCGGGCGCCGGGCGCTCATCGGGCCCCATTACCGCCGAGGTAAAGGCGGTGAGCGCTTTAAATGAGCGCCGGCGCTGCCCGAGCGAGACGTCCGGAGCTTCCCCGGGGGGGGGGGGGTGGACCACGAGGAGGGAGAGGCTTTCAATTTGATCTTAATTGCTGTCAATTACGGCGGCGAGCTGGGGCAGGATGCCACTCGGCGCGACGCGGGAGCCTTTTGCCACGGCGAGGATTCGTCGGGGGGCCAAACGGGAGCGTTTATGACGGCGGCGAAAAAAAAGTTCCGCTGGAAAAGTTTAAAACTCGCGCGCCGCATCTGCATACGGAGCTCGGCAGCGGCGTTTAACCGGGGAAAAACAGCCGGGCTTCCCCGCTGGCCGGCTCTAATGGATTCACTCGTGATGAGCGATCCGTGCCCTTAATTAAGGCTTAATTGTTATGTATGAGGGGTTTAGTGGGGTGAGATTATTCGCGGTAAACACTGGACTTGTCTTAAGACATCTGGAGGCCAACTCGGCTCCACTTGGCCCCGGAAGTGTCATCTCCGGAGCCTTCGGGGGGGCCCCAGAGATACACACCATTATCTCTCTCAACCCCCCCACTAAAATAAGCCGGTTCTTGCCAACGCCGCCTCACGACTACTCACCATGAAACGAAGGACGGAATATTCCTCAACCCCACGTGTCTTTTGTTCTTAGGCCTCAAATTGAACAAAGGAAGGTTGCATTCATTAAAGACTCTGACGAGAAAAGGAAAAAAAAAAAAAAGCCGGATTGCGATTGTGTTTTTTTTTTTTTTATCATTTAGCCTTGCTTAGAATGCATTAATGCATTCTAGATTTCAATTAGCGAGGCCAAGGAAAGCCACTAAGATGTACAATTTAAAAAAGGGAAAAAAACAACAAAAAAGAAAAATAAAAGAAAAAAAGCAAAAGCAGTAAAAAGGCTCTGGACACATTCAAAGGAGCTAACGCAGCAGGTGTAAAAACAGAGCAGCGCCAGGGAGATGTAATCACCCTCGCCAGACGCAACGAAGCAAATAATCTATAATGAATTACCTGTTGCTGAATCCTATTCGAGACGGCATGTATTCCTTTCACAATTGTCATAAATGCATAAATGTAATGATGGATCAACGGCGAAATACAAAACAGGTCCTCTCGGTTGCACCTCTAGGTTTGCCGTTTCTCTGCGTGTCACTTCGTATTCAGGAGCGCCATATTATTTTTTAACATTTTTTTTTTCGAATTTGTGACTCATTTATGGGTATAACTTGAAGGGATGGTGTTGGAAAAAAACAAAACAACGACCCCGCGGACGCTTGGAATGGAAGCGTTGCTGATCCGCAGCCGAGACGAGGTAAGAAGTCTATATGGGCTGCTCGCAAAAACAGTCATTTACAGCTCAGCCTCGGGTCCACGAGCGTGTTTTCATCTGGTCCGCGCTCCCAAACGCCGCCTTCGGCCCCGCTGAGCCGCCCGGCTGTTTGTTTAGGGACCCAAACGGAGAATGACTTATAGATACGGAGGAGCTAAAACTGAAGATGTGCAATTACCGCCGGAGGGACAAAAAAAACAAAAAAAACAACAACACGTAGTTAAGTCCACCGAAACTCCTGTCTGACATCGCCTCCCGGACGTGCCGCTGTGCCATAAACGCCCGCGCCGTTCCCCAGCGCCGACATCCGCAGCCGAAATGATCTCCGGCGGCTGCTCGGGCAGGACTTTATTGACCCGTCTGCACCTCGCTGGGCCTTTATGACCCCCGGGTCTTTAAATAAGGAGAGACCGGGCGATGCACATGGGCGCGCTGCAGCGTGAGCGCCAGCTTGTTCACACGCAAACTCTGGGAGGCTGTGACAAACCGTAACGGACACAAACACACGCACACACTGACACACACACACACACACACACACACATACCCATGTGCTCCAAAAAACTCTGGCTCCCGCATCAATTCACACATGTCTTGATACGTTGCATTCCACAAGCCTCCAGCAACACTCACCCACCCGTGTCTTGGCTTTCTCCTCAGGTGTCTTTGCAGACTACTAGGGGGCTTGGTCGCTCCTCGCTTGACCTCTCAGCATTGCCCCCCTTCCTTTTTTTTTTTTGGGAAAAAAAAAAAAATGCAAGGAATAGAAAAAAGAGAAGAAAAAAAAATTGCTGCCTCTTCCTTTGCCAGCCTGTCAGTCAGCCAGCCAGCCAGGCAGTCAGTCCATTCACAAGCTCCACGCGTCGGCTACGGATGCCCATTCACAAAAAAAAAAAAAGAAAAGGAAAATAAAAATAAATAAATAAACAAAGAAAACACCCAGAGAGGAATATATCCACAGGGGGGGCGGAGGGGGGGGAAAGAGGGGCGGGAGGGAGGACGCGCGAGCAGGAGCGCCCAGAGGCGAGCGGAGTGGGATTCTTGGGTCTTGCCTGTGCAGCGGAGTGGCTGGTGTGGAGCTCGGAGTCGGGCGCTCGTGTGTGGCTCATGTAGGACGAGCTTGAGAGCGAGAGGAAGGGAGGGAGGGAGGGCAGCAGCACTGCGCTGTGGAGATGTCGCACCACTAGTTTTTATAGCAGGGTGGGTAGCTGGAAGATAATAATACCCCATCCTCCTCCACAACACAAGTTTAAGCGCACTGTGTAATAAGCCCATGGCGCAGACACCCTCTGATTTAGGTCAGACAAAATGAATTTTTAGTTGTGTTAGAGTGGATTCTGGTATAAAGGGACCGGGGCAAAGAAACTCGAAGGGGTTGTTTGGGGAGACTGAGGGAGGGTTAGAAAAATACAAAAAAAAAAAAAAAAAAAAGGAAAATGAGAAGGAGGGAGAAAAGTTATTTTGTGCACCTCTTTGGGTTAGTCTGGAGATGAGATGTACGGGACTGGAAGTGAGCACAGGAGCCGCCTCGTCGGGTCTTTACAACAACAACAACAACAATAAAATGATTTTTTTTTTTTTTTAAAAAGCGCTCGCCGCCGTTCTCCCTTCATTAATTCCATCGCCAAAGCCGCACCTGACTGGCGGAGGAGGGTCAGGAGCAGAGAGACGCGAGAGCGGATCGTAAATCAGACCGCTCTCGCCGTGCCGCGCTCACAACCCCCCTAAAACTGGCAAGTCGGAGAGGAAATATTGCTTAAAAGCTCACTATGCGCGAGATAAAAGTTCAACCGCACGCTCGACAACACCGCAAGACTTATTTTCCTTTTTGCTGAAACGCCTCTTTTTTTTTTTTTTTTTTTGTAACCAAGGTTTCAAAAACCAGGTTGAGGAGAGAAGAAGGCCAACGTGAGATTACTGCTTTGAGTCAGAAAGCGAGGAAGCTGGGTAGCAGTCGGCGAGCGCGCCGCCACTTCAGCCTGCGAGGAGGAAGAGGAGGAAGAGGAGGAGGAGGAGGAGGAGGAGGAGGAGGAGGAAGTTTACGCGGGGAGATGCAGAAATAAGCCATACATTAGACTTCAGCGTGGCTTTCAAGACCCTTCAGCAGGGGAGAGATGTTTCGAGAAAACGTGGAGAGCGAGAGACAGAGAGAAACACAAGGAGGGAGAGAGAGAGAGAGAGGGAGCGCGAGCGAGCAGGCGAGCGAGGATTCTGCTTTGACAAAGTTCACGGCAGCGAAAACGCGGCACAAAAGAATGACTTACAAAGCCGCTTCCCACCTCGTGTCAAAGTGTCGGCTCGTGTGTTTGTGTCACCTCGAGTAAATTGAAAGAGACACAGAGAGAGAGAGAGACACAGAGAGAGAGAGAGAGAGAGAGAGAGAGAGAAGAAGAGGAAAACTGGGTGAGAGAGCCTCATTTTCTAGGCCAAAATGTACCATGACATGGCGCAATTCACAGGGCCTGCAGCCGCCATAGGCTGAGCAGAAGATGACATTGTTAAACCTTTTTTTTTTTTTTAAATAAAAGCGAGAGAAGACTGGCCCCTTTTTTTTTTTTAAACTAGAGAAGATATTCCAAAACTGCAGCGCCGCCGGATGATAAAACAGAAATTAATGAACAAAACCACAGAGGTTTGTCTCATTCACAAAGGTGGAGGAGGCGGCGGCGGCGGCGGCGGCGGCGGCGGCGAGCTCGTGTTATTTCAGCGGTTAGCCGACCTTCCAGCCTGCTAAATCATTCCCAACCATCCATAAATCAACTGACAATTGCGCCGCGGAGGCAGTCAAACGGTGTCGGGTTCGCTCGCGCAAACAAGTGCGCGTCGGACTCGCCGTGCCCCCCCACCTCCACCACCCCTACCCCCTCCCTTCCGCCCCCTCACCCCCACCACCACCCCCCTCCTGAGGAAAACATGGACCGAAGTGAACCGCAGCCCCGGCGGTTTACGCTGTTCTGTGCCGGGTGAGAGCGGAGGCCAGCTCACGCTGGCATCTCGTATATATAAACAGGGTTAGCCACTAACTGCTCGCAGGCCGGCCAGACGGCCAGAAAAACATCGCATTCTATACGATCCGCTATCTATTCTTAACACGTCGCCGGCGTCATAGCAACGTGGGTTGGGGGCAGGGGGCCGAGGGGAGGTGGGGGGTGGGGGGTGGGGGGGTACCTGCGTAGAGGGCTTTGTTATAAACTCTATGAGAGGCTGTGAGCGGGCCGCGGCTCGGCGGCTCCGGGGGCGGGCGAGGCTGGAATCGCCCCTGGTTTATATGGGGCGGCGTCTGAGCTCGACGCCGCGGCGGCCGGTGGGGGAAGCGGCGGCATCTCGGCGCTCACGGTCCGTAACGAGAGTCGGTACCTCTCAGCCTCCCCGTGTCTTCACGAGCGAGAGAGAGAGAGAGAGAGAGAGAGAGCGAGCGAGCGTCATCTGTTTGGCCTGTCTGTCCGTCCGGCTCCTCCACGTACCTGTTTACCGCCGCCCGCTGCGCCCAGCGAGCGCCAGATTGGCGGGGGGGGGGTTGTTGTGGCGGAAGGGGGGGGGGGGGGGGGGGGGGAAGTGGATGC
>CAAKHG010018669.1:12640-23213 GCA_901007715.1 Dactylopterus volitans
AGGAACCGTTTAACAGATGTGGCCATTTAAGGTAATTGCTTCAACTCACGCAGTAAAAGGCTTGAAAGTGCATTGAGGTCCGTGTGAAAACATGTCGATTCCAATCTTGGCAGCAAAGACTGAGCACAAAGGAAGAAAACAGAATATTAACCCGTCCATATAGGCATGTAACATAATTTAATGAATGTGAATTAGGTAAGAGGGCAATGAAAGTAGAAAATCTCTGCAATTGTGGGATGTTGCGGACAATTGAAACACTCTTTTCCTAGCTACTCATGTTGAATGAAGCTGTCGCTCGTCTGTGAACACAGAATTATGATATGAATAGATAGCAACAACAACTGATGATGACATATATCCTGATAAACAATTTCCATCTTGAGTTCTCTTGAGTTTTGGGAAATTGCGCTGGTGTTTCTACAAAGCCACGAAGAACTGCTACCAATTGCGCGTGATTTGAGCAGCGAGTGTGAAGCGCGCCTTGTTGTTGTTGCTGTTGCAGCACACAGGCCTACAGTCAGAGCGGCTCCTGCTGGTTTGATAGATAATAACCGAGCTGCTCTGACATCACGAGTCTGTAACTGCTTGAAATCTGAGCTGAAAGAGGTGGGCCCTCATAAAAAGAGACACAAGTAAGCAAGGGCGAGTGCAGACCAGGAAACGGACTGGTTTCTGCTTGGATTCCACGTTGGTTCCTTCCCACGCATTCAAACGGTTCATGTCTCTCAAGGGAAAGCAGCGTGCCGAGTCTCCGTATTTCTGTACTTGCGGTTTATAGAATACTGCATTACTGCACCGGTCCTGAGCAAAGTTCAAAGGTTACTGAGGTTCACTCAGTGGCAAACAAGCTTCACAGACAGGTAAGACGAATCCAGCAGCGAAGCAGCATTGTTTCTTCTATATGTCTCATGCAAAATTAACTTGTTTATCCTGCTGCTGTTTCTCTTATTGTGCTGATCAAATTGTCTGCAGAGCAGCGCTCTGGCCCTGTGCAACATCAGCAGTCTTTCCTTCTCATTGCTGATGTTTCACAGGGTGGACTGCGCCTTAGAATTCATCTAAGCACACTGTAAGGCCTCACTTAATCCAAAATGTTAGACTTTCTCATAAAAAAAATGTGTGCCCACATCAGCTGCCATGAAGCTATTGCCTTCTACAGCTAAAATTGCGGGAAGCAGGAGAAGCCAGCTCTGTTTCCACATTGAGGCTTTTCTTTGTGGAAGTAGTTCTGTGCATGAGATCTAAAAAACATTTGTTCATCACTTTGAGTGACTCATCACGATGAGATTAACAAGTATATCATTTAGCTTTAATGGGAACGCGTGTTCACATGTGCAAGACACAGCCACCCTTTTTTTTTATTGTAGAGCATAATACCTGCCAATTTTATATATGTTTTTGTAATGCACACTCTATCTGTATTTTCTGGTTATATTGAAGCGCATTGAGTCCACGCCAGTTGTGTGAAATGCGCTACATAAATAAACATAACTAAGGTGACTGGCAGCAGCTGTATGATCCCCTGTGGTGGTCAGTGTTGTTCTTAGCTCAGAGAGCAGCGGTACAGAGGAGCATCAAGAGGGTCCGACAACTTTAACAAAAACACGAAAAGAAACCGCCGAAATCTGGCTCTTCTTCGCTGTTCTGCTGATATTTAGCCGGGAACCACTTGCCTCTCAAAAAATCCAGGTGAGATGGGAAAAAAAAATATCTAACTTAAATGCTATTAAATATGTCATTAACATAACCCATACGCAAACAACGCTGCAATTACCGAAGTTGCACCTTAAGCTGCTGCTGCTCATGTTTATATTTACTATTCTAGTTCCATGAGGTACTAGATGGCCTATACGTTGTACTCTTCTGCATTCAGTTGTTTGGTGATGTTTTGCATGTCTGTGTTTTCTTGTTTGACCTGTTTCTAAAGTAACGTCCATTTTCCTGCCTGCAGTGATCAGTCAGCTGAAACTTCATCTCAGCAAACAAGGCATTAAAACGCTGAATTCAAGGACTCTCACAGCACTGCGGCAGTGGTACACCTAAAGAATAACAATCCTTTGTCCCAAAATTATGTTTCAAAGTCAATAAGAGGTTAATTTGCTTGATTTTAAAAACAAAACTGTGGAAATATAGACACGAGTTAGTTGTTTAAACCGGGGTTTTTTATTTTGGGCCCTCAGTAAGCCATTTAAAATGATTTTTATGTCTGGATATTTAGTTCCACAAATACTCAAACGCAAGAAATCTGATTTAGCATCAGTGATACATTCTGGATGCATTCAGTAGAATTTAAATAAAAGTCGTATTAAAGACAATTCTCCACTAATCCGAGTGGGCTTCATTGGTTCATGCTGTTTCCAAGACAATAAGTTGGAAGGCAGAAGAGTCTAGTCCTGGATGACAGGCGAAACGTCTTCCAGGTACATAACCAAGTCCAGTTGATCTGACTCAGTTCCTTGAGACACCTATGACCTGGATGAATGAAAATATTCACCGAGACCTCCATGCATATATTTTTAAATCACATCAATTAATATTTCTTGTCCTTTCCAATAGAGCTGAAGTCGGCTTTATGAAGTTGGCTTTACGTGTTTCTCTACATGCAATATGGTGGCAGTACAAGCGGCTGGTTGTTCGTGTTTTATCACTTCGGAGATAAAAGACCAAAACTTAGGCGAGCAAAGCTGGAAGCGCACAAAGAGGACAAGAGGAATGAAGTCAAGCCGAGCTGTTTGACTTCATTCCTGAATCAAGCTGCACCTGTCGCACGGACCTGCTCATAACCAGCCGCCGTTATTTTGAGAATTGCATAGCCTTGAGAAACACATGTATCAATCCCACGATCAAACAGCCAACAAAAGTTAGCATTGCTATCTGAGTTGCACAACCTGAGGTTAATACATTCCATTACTTACTGGCCCTTTTGACATTAGGATGTCATGAGAACTACTCAGTAACTGGATCACAATCGTTTTCTGGTGTCCAGGAAGTTTTCCGTGCAATCATTCACCGAACCTGCAAAACGCTGACTTCTAAAGTTATCTCTAACACCTTATGTTTACGTAGAGATTTAAAGATTCTCTGGGTCAGTCACTTATTAGATTAAATGACTCACTTTAGTGTCTCCAGTGAACTTTTACCCCAGTTTCTGACCAGAGGCCGAACCGGATTTCACCATCCAGTCACACACTGCTTGTGTCTCTCTGGTTTATGTTTAACACATTTACATTTCGAACAGGATTAGCAGAGCATCCAGCACACGGAGGCAAGCATGTGCTGGATAGCCATACGAGACAACGCTCATCTCGCTTTTCCTTCCGACAGATGGAGCACGTCTCTTTCCCACCTCTGTCCCGCGTTGCCATTTGTGGCGGCACCCATGGAAATGAGATGTCAGGGGTGTACATGGTGAGGGAGATGCTGAAACAGAAGATGGACAAAGTCGGCTCTGTCTCCGTGACCCCCGTCCTAACAAATCCATCGGCTGTCGATGCTTGCAAAAGATACATAGACACAGATCTCAACCGCTGTTTCACAGATGCTTTACTGAGGTGAGCTTGAAAAAAAACATCTGGCATGCATGAGTGGCAGCCAAGCAAACAGCTGCATAGACGTATCTTATGTGTGTGAGATAAAATTGTTTCACTCCCTTCCTCACATCCTCCAGTTCCCCCATAACAACCTCCACGCCGCATGAGCTGAAGCGAGCGCACGAGCTGAACGCTCTGCTCGGGCCCAAAGGAAGCCAAGAGGCGGTGGACCTGCTCTGCGATCTCCACAACACCACTGCCAACATGGGCCTGTGCCTCATATTTTACTCCATGGACCCAGTCAGCTTGCACATTTGTAAATATTTAAAAGTAAGCGCCGTGCGGAGTTACAAACAGTGATGTAACAAAGAGCTCACCTAGAAAACTTTAGGCACGACAACGCAAATCTTCCAATTGACGTGCATTCAAAGCGAGAGTGTGTGGTGCGGCGGCGCAGCCGCGCAGCCGCGCATTCACGTCTGCGCCAAACTAAAACGTATCACATCGAGTTCATTTGTCATGCACGTCTACAACATCCATGGTTGCCCAATGTGCTGTACAACTCTGTACGTAAAAGCAAGTAAAATAGAATATACAGTAGTAAAAAAAGGATAAAACAATAGCAAAAATACCAAAAAAAATGAGGACAAATTAAAAATAGAAGATATTAAGATGATGCATAGATGAAAACAACTCTATTCTAACATGATTTAAAGAGACAACAATGATTTGGCGCGACCGATTCAGAGAGGAGCAGACATGTTTTAACAGAAGGGGAAAAAAAACATTTGGTGTCATGCATTGCTAGTAAAAGATCGTATCTCAGGTTGCAGGACAAGAACAGGCGAAATGGTCAGAAAAAGTTTTTTTTTTTTTTAATCTCTGAGAGTTTACCTTAAGCAACAATGAAAAAAAGCCTCACTATTTACAACATCGCTGGAAGACAGAACATTTTTGACGGAAACAAAACGGCCTGTAAAGTTTGTACTCGTGTAAATATCTGGGAGATGGGTTAACATTTGGGAAACAATCTTGTGAAAGTACGACTCAAAAATCATCAATGTTTAAAGTGATATTTTTTCTATCAAAGTCTTAAATTTTGGTTCTCTCTTAAAGATACGCCTCTGTTTAAGTTCACTTTACTCTGGTCAGATGCCTTCACTTTGAAATTATTGTATATTGACTGTACGCTCCAGGATCAGGGTCTACAGTCAATGCACGTTTAAACTTCATACGCGCCTCTCTCTCGCTGGATTAATGTGATATGGGATCTGTGTGTGTGCGAGGACCAAAGAATTGTGTTGTAAACACTCAACCTCTTTTCAGAGCAAAATAACATCAGGGCCTGTGAGAGCAATCCAGGTGGATGTACCGAATTCTGAGGCTTATTCCCTTGAATCAGTGGGCAAGCATGGCATGGGTAAGTGCGTGCGTGCGTGCGTGCGTGCGTGCGTGCATGCGTGTGTGTGTGTGTGAGCGCGAGTGGCAGTAAGAGTTTAAGAAAGCATGGGATGCTGGAGTGCTTCTCTTGTTATCTGCAGCGATAGAGATCGGCCCTCAGCCCAATGGAGTGATAAGAGCCGATATCTTTAACATGATGAAAGAGGCGGTGGATCTCACAATAGAATGGCTTCAAAAATTCAACTCTGGTGAGAAATGATCCAAGTTCCCTTGTTTTGTGTTTTTGTTTGTTTGTTTTTTAAAGGCATGTTCTCCGTGACCACAAATGATATCATGATGGACAGTGTTTTATCTGTCTACCTGTCAGATGTCTGCCTTCAATAGAAAGCACATGGCAGCACGAACGTAAAAAGCAAGTAATTCCAAGACATATAGGCGTTATTACATTTTGCACTTTAACGGCCTGATGAACACTGACCTTTACCCACAGGAAGTTCTTTTGAAGGAGGTGAAGTGGAAGCATTCACTACGGTGAGGCATGTAGACTACCCCAGGGATCCCGCCACCGGTCAAATCACCGCTGCCGTGCATCCGGAGCTGCAGGTAAGCGCAGCATACAATTTATCACTACACGCTTCATTTTATTTGCAGTCATCTTTCATCTGCCTTATCTAATTCTTTACTCAATTTATATGTTGTAAACTGTGCTGCATTAAGTATGGATTCAAGGAACTAAGTTGTGAGCTGGTTTTGACAAACACTAAATGGGCCCTGGTGCTGGGAGACTCACCTGTGGTCACATCTACTGTCTTTCTTCCAGGACAATGACTTCAAGCTTCTACAACCCGGCGACCCCATATTCCTGTCGTTTTCTGGGGAGACAGTGACGCACGAGGGAGAGGAACTCTACCCTTTCTTTGTGAACGAATGTGCCTACTATGAGAAGAAGATTGCGTTCCACTTAGCTCGCAAGAGCACCCTGACCGTCCCGTCTATATGTGTGAAGAAGGACTGAGACAAATAGCGAATGAGAACGTTGTCATTGAATTTACATAACATATATGTAGGCAGTCGTTTCTGAATGAAAAATGCGCACAGAAGTAATCAGGGACGATGCGGTCACCTGGAGAACCTCCTGCTCGTGTGTTAGGTAGCACCTCTATAAGACTGAAAGTAATGACCAAAAAAGTAATGAAAATGTTGTTGTACTTGACTGCTTCCCGTGTTCCCATATTTCCAGGATCTCATGTTCCCAAGACTTATGTGGCACAACAATGGGAACAAGGCAAAGTTTCCTGTGTTCCATGGTTCAGTTTTACGGTCGTCGAATAGAGAATTATAAGCAGGAAACCCTTTTTTTTCACAAATGACTTTCAAAATCAAAGAAAATTTTGTATTGTAGCTGTTAATCCAGTGTAAAAAAGAATATTTTAGGATCCTTGAAGTATTTCAACTGTAATAAATTATTTGATCGATTGATATTTGATATTTTTGCACTACAGCAGTGATACCAAACCCTGTGTTTGAATAAATCATAAATGTTCAAGTATTTGACCTGATCTTTAAGTCAAAATGTGTTTTCTTGCTCATCTTTTAATATATATGTATGTATATATACTTTCTTTGTAAACAAAAAAAAATGTATTTTTTATTTAAACTGAAATCTTGTGGACTGGCTCAGTTACCAGCAAAAAAGTGGTTGCCAATTAAAGGAAATGTTTTCTTTAGGCACACTTACAGAAAGCAGAGAAAGCGACAAATATTTGAATTTCTTCATTGTGGTGGAGATGGTTGAGTACAGTGATGAAGCTGACACTTCAGAGACACGTGTAATACACTGCATTCTTCAATCACATGATTAAATTACCTATCTATGCCATAATGATTTAGGATTTTGCCATGCTAAATAAAAAAATAGCCTTATATGCCATGTAAAACATATGAAAGTTGTTTATAAAAAGGATCATTTTTGTTCAATGAAATGTTGCTGTTGCTTGATGTAACCTGCATACTTGTTTATGTAGCTCAACAGTATTTAAAATAGTTATTGGAAATCAAGAGTGTTGATCGGAAAATGAGGAAGCAGACACAGAGACGCTGAAGACTCAGATGACTTGTGCTGGGGTAATAAATTGACTGATATATCAGGAGAAGTGACACCAACAGAACAGCAGTTCATGCAGCAACGCTGGCATCAATGCTGAGGATTCTCTCATACAGCTGGTTTATATTGTAGAGGACAGACTAGATTAGTCAGCACAGAATGGACAATAACCAACCTTGACTAGTATCTACTGCAGTGGTGTTTGTCTGTCTGGCTGCCATATTAGGACACTTTGACACCAGCTCACAGCTGCCAAGAGATGCTATATAGGGGAAAAGGTGATTTCTCTCTCAAATCCCCCGTTTTTGGTCGTAAAACCATCACTAAGCCGAACTCTAAAAGAAAATTACCATGGCTAAATTTCGCGAGGGATCCATAGAATTGATTCCGCATCAGCAATACATCAACACAAACTTCTCAATTATACCAATCTCCTTCTGCACAGGAAAGCAGCAAACAAGCATCGTCGTACATAAAACAATCAAATAGAAATAATTCAATCAGCACACCGTCAGCCACAAGAGTTTATGGAGGTAGGAACGAAAACCCAGAGGGAAAAACTTTCCTACCACCCCCCTGTAACATTGGAGACTGATGTTAAAGACCAAAGTCACGGGGCGGCAATGCTGGAGATCTGCATAACAGCCAACTAGTCTGTTGTGAACAGGAGAGGAGAGGTTACAAGCACATCACTTCCATCAGATGTCTTTACCACGCATTTCAAAATGTGATTCCATCTGATTTTAGGACGATCACTTAACATATTATACTAATTCAAGACATGAAATGATCAAATTTATAATATGAGTCGATTGGTACCAACAGATATCTCACCGACACAGACAATCAACATCATTTGTCATCACATCACATGATCAAGAAGAATCAAGTACAATCAAAATTACCTCGGATAATCTAATAATTTCACAGTAATCCCCACCAATTACCGCAACTCCAAACCCGATTCATCATTATATTTTTCTTGATTTCCACCTTTCAAAACTCTGCATACCATCACCCTTGCCTTCCTACACTTGCGTGTAGGAAAGCAAGTTCTGCGGTTTTTACTTCCACTATCAAAGTTTCTAGATAAGCCAAATAACAAACACCCTTCAGGAGAGCGGAGGGCATACAGCTATAGGCCTCGTCTCCACAGACCAAATACACCCTCTCTGGAAGAGCAGATCACGTCACAGTCATCACGTCACGTGATCAAGAGGAATCAAGTACAATCTGCTCGTGATGCCAATTTGTTGTTGAAATCAGTGCTAAAAATGACAATAAACAGGAGTCAGCAAAGTCTCTTTATTAATACAGAAGTACAGTGTGCTTGAGAATACATAAAACATACAAAAGCCAGAGTGTGTACATTGGACATGTAACAAAACCTTGTGACACAGAAATATCACAATCATGTCCACTTTTGAGGAACAAGCAATCTTAGAATTTGACTCATGAGAAAGTGCCAACACAAATATAAGCACAAGGATGTAAAATGATGAGGATATGCACCTGGGGGGGAAAAAAAGATGATATGCACTTGGAAAAAAAAAATCCCCTTGAATAAACCAGTCTCTTGCTGCAAAAGATTTAACCACCAAAGACTTAAAAGGCCTAAATCAACAATGTGTTTGTCAAACAAGAAACAGGTCAGTAACTGATAAAACCAACAACTGACTGCAGCCATGTAAGAAAAAAAAAAACTCAAGTAGTTTATTTGACTGACACAATAGTGAAGAGTCACAATTTAAACAGCAGTAGTTATATGTACTCCTGGGATGAGTCCTATATATTCAAAAATTAGTGGCATCAAATCAATTTTTTTGGGTTTTTTTAGCATTCAAATAAAGTGTTTTAATAAATATCAAATCTACTTTATAAACATGGATGTCAACGGTTACTGCGTTGCTATATTTCAAGTGACTGACATTTACCCCCCCCCCAACACACACACACACAGGCTGCAGCAAACTATTACCACAGATGACTGGAATGCCAGCTCAGAAGGCATGCACAGCGAAGGCTCCATATTTAAGATTATGCAAACAAATACCTGAAAACAAAATAAAAAGCACACGTGAAAAAATTCAGAGAAGCTGCTGATAACCGATCGATGGGCCATGTGGTGAGCAGCCTTGGAAGCAACAGAAAAGGCAATCTGGCAATCTTATTACTGCACACAAGACAGTTGACACCTAAAATTTAAAAAAAAAAAAAAAAAAATCATAACATCATGAAGATTAAATACATTTGGGCATGCTTTGAGTAAGACATGCGGGTAGGGATGCTACTACAAAACAAAGATATGGCAAACGGAGTTATCAAAACCCTTATTTATCAGCACTTATGATGATGAGCTACAAACTTGGTTTTATTCCTGTGGTTTATTCCTTGTGGTCGATAGATGGCCTGTGACAGCAAAGAACTGTTTATTGCAGAAGAGCTTTTGAGTTAACACAAAACCTTTATTGCCGCGCCACCCCGCGCTTAAGCGACCCTGTAAGCCGTCATGCGGGTGTAGCTCTTGCAGTGGCTCCTGGCTGCCCAGAAGAACAGCGCAGCCGCCATCATCTGCAGGGGGACGGAGATGAGGGCGAGGTAGAGGGACCAGCCCAGCGAGCTCTCCAGCCCTTCTGGAGGTTTTGAGTCCTTGTGGAGGAGGTCCACGCCGGCCAGGAAGCAGCAGACGGTGCCCAGAGAACACAGACCTGCGTGGAGAAGCCACGTCACTGAGCCACAAAGATAAACACCCCCACAACACGGTAGCAGGATGACAAACTATTGCCTATATTTCTGTGTTGTACATGTTAAGTCCAAAAAAAAAAGGCAATCATGCTTTAATAGCATGAAGAAAGAAAGTAAGAACTGAAAAAGTGCTCAGACAAGAGTCGGTTGGTGTTTGTTTCTATGATTTCTATGTGATTTACTATCAACACCCACACTTTGATATGTTTGTGTTGAAGTACTCCTTTTTCAGGTTGACCTATTCAACAGCTTGTTCATGCAACCATCTAATCAGCCAATCAGATGGCAGCAACTCTACGCATTTTGGCATGTAGATGTGGACGAGACGATCTGCTGAAGGTCAAACCGAGCATGAGGATGGAGAAGTAAGGTGATTAAACTGACGGGCTGGTCTGAGTATTCTATTAAATGCTGATCTACTGCTGTTTATAGTATTTACAGAGTATATTCCCAAAAAGAGGGGATATACAGTAAGCCTTGTTGATGCCGGAGGTCCGATGAGAATGGCCAGACTGGTTTACGCTTGTTGTGGCAGAAAAGGTGGATCGTCAGAGGAATCGGCTGGTCGAGACACAGCTGTCAGATGGGGACGGCGGCTCTTCTCACAACGTAGTCAGAGATCTTCCACAGTTACAGAGCATGTCTGGCTTTTTATACAAGGAACAGAATATGTGTGTGTGCGTGTTGAGTTTGAGTCGCTTTGCACTGTGGCAGCCCGGCCAAGCAGCATGCTAAATTAATTCCATTACATTTGAGGCTGAAACGTGCTCGTATTGTGCTGCCGGTAGAAAAA